>SNQJ01S0111975.1:28894-45970 GCA_010110895.2 Picea sitchensis | reverse complement strand
AGTTTTGGATTAGCATTTGCTATTGCTCTTGAGCATTCAGTTTGGGGGTTTTGTTGTACAAACCCTTGTGAGCAACTCAGTGGTGAAATATCCACTCAGCTTGTTCCACAGCTTGTTCTCTAGGATGGAAGACTCCTCCACACCATTCAAGTCTCAACTCATCTCCATCTAGTGCTTCAGAAGGTAGCAGGCCGTACGGTTCTTGTGATTCCAGCAAGGGTGCACCATCAACTAGAGGGAGGTTCGATCCAGCTTATCCTGAGGGCCTAGGGCCATTCCGACACTTGGGGTTTTGTTTGGAGGGGCATGACCATCAGTTTAAGGATTTTTCTGGAGGGTTATCATCATCATATAATTATCTGCAGATTGGGACGTTATGGAGCCATAGGGGACATCCTGTGATTCAGTAAAACTCAGATCTAGAGAGATCTGCTTGAGATCTGGGTCTGAAACTTCTCCCACGGGGTTCTCATAGCCCGATTTATATTCTGGGAAAGTTTCATGCCATTTGGAGGTGTATTTCTTCAGGGACGAGTTGCATAGGGTTTCAACTATTTAGGAGGGCGCAACTCCCTTAGAAGATTCAGTAGTTGGAGAGGTTGGACTTGGACGTTGGGATTGAAACTTCAGGAGGAGGATCCCACTGTCCTGATCTATCATCTGACTGAGTTTTGGCTCATTTGGAGCATTCTTTCATTAGGGATGAATTCTTGAGGGTTTCAATCTTCACTTGGAGCATGGCACTCTTTAGCTGGAGGGTTTGACATCCACATCTGCTTGGTATTGGTCTTCATTACTTATTCAGCCTTTGGAGGCTTCTTTTGTATTGATGGGAGCATTTTGTAGCAGCTCATATCTATTGTTTGTACGGCCATCTGAGGTTTATGCCAGATCGGTCATCTATTGTATTGATTCTGCATAATAAAAAGGTCAGATCTTTGTTTGTGCTTCTATATCTTGAATGTGTTGTGATATTCATGTGTTGGATGAATCTTGTATGCACTTAATAACTCAATAAACACCTGCACATCAACAAATCAGTAGTAGTTAGTGATAACAAGCAAAAATTATGGCTTGGGATCATTACATCGTTAATCAGATCTGTGATATTTTTCATATTTTATTACTTTAGATACATTTAATTGTGATTAGTTAGAAAGGGATCATTTAAAGATTATTAACCTCTATCTGTTATTTCCCTTGATAAGCATGTTTTAGCACTCTTCCCAAGGTCAAATTTTTTAATATTCTTTTGAGGAGTCTTCATCGGGTTTTTCGTGAAACAACCACTCGTAATCTTTCCAATGAAGTATTCTTGAAGATGAGTCCTTCTGAATGCCTTATTTTTGAAAGATTCCTCTGATGCAAGCTTTGCAAACAAGTTCTTTCGATAAGATCTTTTCAAAAGCTATTTTTTCTGAACTCATATTCTAAGACAATTCTTCCAACGACATTAATGGCCTTGTACTTTTCCCGCCTGCTATGAGCTTGAACCTAGATGCATTAATTGTACAAATAGTAGATTGGTAAGTAAGTATTGAAAACCTAATTCTAACACCGCAATAGTCATTTTTTAGTGAATTAAGCGCAAAGGAAGTCTGCTAGAGAAATATCCTTGAATGATTAAGAATTTTTGAGATAAATTGTGAAGCATTCAGGTAAGATCATTGTTTAAGAAAGCATTTAGGTAAGATCATTGTTTAAGAATTTATGTGATAAAGTCCTTTGAAAAATAAGGAGCAAAATTTTTCATTTTTTATTTTCTTTATGGTTGTGACCTTGGACCCCTCCAAATGTGTCAGGATGTATAGTATATATTGACAAAGAATAGAACACATCAAACTATCTCCCACTTGTTGAATACTTTATAATAGAGAGCTCAAAAGGTCACAAAATCAATTGCTTGAGGCAACCAAGCCCATGACTCTCCACATGAAGATAACTTCTTAGCACTCACAACCTTCCTTAATGAATATATAACATATTTCAAGGTGTTAACTTTCTCCAACACCTTCTTATCTTCAACCATGTCTCTTGTAAAATGGTACTGCATTGTAATATGCTTCGTCTTAACATGATAGAAAAGGTTCTTTGCCATAAAGATTGCACTTTGGCTATCACAATCTATCCTCACAAATTTCTATACAAAATCAATACCTGGACACAATCTTTGCAAACATACAACTTCCTCGATGGCATGAGTAGTTGCCATGTACTCAACTTTTCCACTTGATAGTTCGGCTACAACCTACCTCTTGCTCATCCAATTGATTGCTTTGCTAAATTGGTTCAACACATAATTATCTGTAGATATTTTTTGATCAAGTTCTCTTGCTCGATATGCATCAACAAAACCTTTTATATCTTATCACTTTGTTCAGTCCATATCTTCCTTAGTAGCATATTGCATAGTTTGAAGTGGAAAACAAATATCTAAAGACCCTCTTACTGCTGCCCAATGTTACTTCCCTAGTTTTGACATATACCTGCTCAAAACCACAGTGCATGGCCAATGTCTGGTCTAGTACATATATTATCATGCATCAAACTTCCAACAACACTTGGTAGGGAACCTAAGATATGCCATCTAGCTCTTCTTGTTGCTTGGGACACTATTATGCAAATTAGTTTACACCTATAGGAACGAGAATTTGAATAGTTTACAATCACGTATATTAAAACTTCGCAGTCGTGTATTTTCTTTGAGTCAACCAATGTTTCACGTTTACATGATCTCTTTTAATTTTCGCGTGTAAAACAAATTCAGAGCACTAAGATCCTTCATATCAAACTTAGAAGCCAACTAAGTTTTAACATGCTTGATCCTTCATCGACATATAATACCACACAAGCAAAGTGATCACCAACCTACTTAGAATACACATAGTGTCAATCAACTTTGCTTCTCGAAAATCCAAGTCCCAATATATAAGTATCCAAATTTTGATACCACATTCTTGGAGATTTCTTTAACCCATAGAGAGACTTTATTTTCAATGTGAAAATCGACTATTTATTTCCCTTAATTGTAAAATCCTATGGTTGTTTCATGTAGATTTCATCTTTAACATGTCCACGTAGGAATGTTGTCTTCGCATCCAGTTTCTCCACTTCAAGAAAAAATGAAACAACGATACACAAAAGATATATAATGGAAGTTAACTTAGAAAGAAGATAAAATATATCACCAAAATCATCTCCCTCCACCTAGGAATGTCCTTTTGTTACCAGACAAGCTTTTTACTTCACCACTTTACCCTTTGCATTGAACTTCTTCATGAACACCAATTTGATACCAATAGGTTTTCTTCTAGCATGTAACTCAACCAAATCCCAAGCCTCATTTTTGCCCAAGGCATACATTTCTTCAACCATGGCCTTCTTCCAGAGTTTACTTTATCTTGAATCAACTTCCTCCCTAATAATCCTAGGATCACCATCAGTGATGGAAAACAAAGGCACAATGAAAATCAGGTGGAGTATACCTTTCTATTTGCTTTCTTTCTCAAGTTGATCTCCTCAAAATTGGGGTCTAAGGTTCTTCCTCTTCTGATTCATCTACTTCAATTGAGTTAGATTCTTCATCCTCCAACTCAAATTGAATTTTCTATGGTTCTTCTTCTCTTGGTAGTTATTCTTATTTGGGAGGATTTTTACCTTTCTAAGGATTACATCCCAATTATAAATAGTCTTCTTTGTTTCCGGGTTTCAAATCTTGTAGCCTTTTACACCATTTTTATAGCCAATAAAGACACAATTTTTCACTTTGTTGTCTAGTTTATTTCTTTTCTCTTTTAGAATATGCGCATAAGCATTGCAACCAAAAAAATTGAGATGTTTGAGAGGGGTTTTTTACTAGATCATGCTTCAAGTGGAATTTTATGAATAAACATTGATGTAGGTAATCGGTTTACCAAGTAACATGTGGTATCCACTGCCCTTGCCCATAATTCTTGTGGTAAAACCAGAATACTAATCATACTCCTTACCTTTTCCATCAATATCCTATTCAGTGTTTATGTAGCTCCATAACTTAAGGGGTGTATGGAGTCATGTTTTTCCTTGTTATTATGCACTGCTTAAAGAACTTCTCAAGTTAATTCAAAAGAATTTGCCACCATTATATGGCCTTAATTCCTTTATCTTATTCTCTATCCAGTTTTATGTTGGAAAATCAAGCATTGATAGTTCATCACACTTCTCTTGGATTCAGCCGGTCGAGCGATCGACCTACTTCTGGAAACAATTGGTCGAGCGATTGACCAGAACTCAACATTAGTCAGTCGAGTAGTCAACATGCATGTCAGTCAGATAGTCGACCAATAGAGGAATATAGTTGGGTGGTTGATCGACCAACCAAACAATAGACTATGAGTTGGACAAATAGTCATTCAACATGAGCATCCTTATCGAGCCGACTAGACAACGTGGATTTGGTGAAGTCAACTCTAACAACTAATGGTTATATGTGGACAAGATATTTTCAAGTACAATAAAAGTGGTTAGATATTGAGGTTATAAATAACATACCCCATGGATCATTATCAACAAGTAATATAACACATAAATCATATAGATCAAGGTGTGCAATACACACTATGATGTTTTGATGACAGTGCACTATGCTTAAGTGTTGTAATGACGTTTTTAGACACCACCTATATCTTTGAAATTTTTTGTTTCCTCTTCGATTATCTGTGGTATTTTACTTCTTTTTTTCATGTCAGGTTCCACCCTATTACCCAACATGGTATCAGAGCTGATGGTTTGAAACCTCTTATGTTCTTTGCAAACCTTACTGAGTTGGATGTGTTGTGTGATTGACTTTGGGCGAGTGGTTTGTTGATTGGAACTCATTGAAACATAATAGTTTTTGTTTATATATCGAAGATGGATTCGAAGATTCATCCTTTTATTCTTAACAGATCAAATCACACAGTATGGGCACCAAACATGGAAACCCTACTAAAGAGTAAAGCATTGTCAAGATGAGAATGCAAAGTTCATTGATGATGGCAAGAAGGATGAGGTTGTGGGGGTCATCATGACCTATATCTCACAAGAGATTTGGTTTCACATCAATGCAATCGACTTCCCTCATCAAGTCTGGAAGAAGCTGAAGTCATTGTTCAACAAAGTCGATGAGAACCACGTCGTGCAGTTGAAGAAAGAGTTGATCTCTCTCGATATTTATTCTTTTGACATAATAGAGGACTAATTGGCGTGTGTCAAAGAACTCCAATTTAAATTGGGCGAATGTTGAAAGAACTATCAGAAGAAAGATGGATAAATCATTGAGTTGGTCTTGATGAACCTGAGAACATCATTCGATGTGTTTGTTTTGACTTTCCACATTAACTGGCAAGCACACAAGGAAGATGATAAGGACTACACCTTTGAATCTTTTTGTGGTATTTTGATTACTAATCAACATAGACTGCTTGAAGAAGGCGAGCTCGGTGGTAAACATCAAGCCCACTTGTTCAAGGGAAACGACAAGTCGAATTATCAGAATAGAGAATGGTTTGATACCTTTACACAAAAACCTAGAGGCCTCGACCAGAAATCTAAGGGGAAAACATATGCACCCCAACAAAGTCGAAAGAATAAGTCATGTTAGTACTGTGGAAAGACTGGACATGTGGAGAATGTTTCTTATAAGAAGAGAGATGACTTAGAGGAGAAGGTTAAATGCCTTGAAGGAGACATGTCCTCTGTACAATGACCCATTGATAATTTCAACTTCCAAGTCAGATCTTTTCAAGCCTTATTGTCTCAGTCTACACAAAATGAATGGGTAGTTGACTATGGGTGCACTCATCATATGGCTAAGTAAGCCTCCTTATTCACATCCTTGAATGATGTCGAGGAGAGGAAGATTTATGTTGCAGATGATTTTGATATAGATATTGCTAGTCAAGGTGATGTTATCTGTCGACATGGTAGAATTGTCAACGTTTATCATGTGCCAAACCTCAGTGCCAATTTGTTATTTGTTGCTCAACTAACAGATATAGGTAAGATCATGGAATTTTTGCCATATCAATTCTATGTTCATGATTTGAAGAAAGGTCGGTTGATTTTCATCGAAGGGGTTCTCGAACTGAGGGACAGTCTGTATAAATTTCGTGACATGACTTGACCCAACAACGAGATGACTGGTCTTGTTGTGCTCTTGTTGCTCACATTGTTGAATGAAGTTGAACTTGGCATGAACGACTCAGACATTTGAATTTTTGAAGTCTGTAGGCACTAGAAACTCTGAACATGGTTGTTGATCTACCTAAAGTGTTCCCCCATGAAGGAGTTTTAAAGTTTGTGTGCTTGGAAAGCATCATCAAGCATCGTTTGATTGTGGCAAAGCATGGAGAGCACATAACCTACTAGAGTTGGTTCATAGTGATGTTTGTTGCATCAATTTACCTTCCCTTGCAAGTGCAAGGTATATTTTGAATTTCATTGATGATCTCTCTCGTTTCACATGGGTTTACTTTTTAAAGCATAAGAACCTTGTATTTTAAAAATTCTTGGAGTTTAGAGCCTTTGTTGAAAAGCAATGTGGCCAACCCATCAAGTGCCTGAGATCAAACAATGGTGGTGAGTATGTAAATCGACCTTTTAAAGAATACATGGTTTGATCTAGTATTGACTAGTAGCAGTTAGTTCCTCATGCACCTCAGCAGAATGGCGTTGCAGAATGAAAGAATCAACCATTAGTTGAAATGGCTAGATGTCTTTTGTAGGCTAAAGATTTGCCCTTTAGTTTTTGGCATGAAGCAATTTATTGTGCAAATTATCTTCTCAACTGCATCTTGACTCTAATTATTCCTTCCATGACTCCATATGAACGATGGTGTGGAAATAAGCCTTCAGTCGAAAACCTCCATGTGTTTGGTTGTGTTGCTTGGGCTCACATTTCTGAAGATTGCAGAAATAAGTTGGATGCAAAGAGTCATGCTTGCATCATGATGAGCTACTCTGAAGAGTCAAAATCATATCGATTGTTTGATCCTCTCAAACGAAAAATCATTATCAAACACAATGTATGGTTTGATGAGAAGTCTTATTGCATCAAGTTGTTGCATGCCTCCTCTGGATGCCTACGAGATGATCCCTTTAATGTTGTCTCATAATCACTTCTACCACTCCATATTTCAGTCCTTCGATTGAACAATCGAACTTTGTTTTTGTTTCGACTTTATCGTCGACCTCTGCATCGACTAGTATGTCGATATCTGTTTCAACTGGTTTGTCATCTTTGTCTACTGAAACTCTTTCGACCTCTGATCAACTTGTCATCGTGAACAACAATTCACATGTTTCTTATATGCCCTATTGGGCTGCCAAGACAATTGAAGTTGCTAGAGTTGATGACGATGATATTTCCTTGGGACGACAAACTCTAAGTAAAAAGCAACATGTTGACGTTGCTTTGATGAATTTTGTACTTGAAAAATTTGATCATATTTCCTCCTCAGATGCTTAAGGATTACTTGAATGGGAACATGCTAAGTGTTGGTGTTCTATAAATAGGTTGTTAGGTTTTGAACAAAATTATAGGATAAAGTCATGTCTTGGGTTAAATAAGAACATTGTATGATTTTTTCTTAAATCACGAGTCATAGGTTTGTTTGTCATGGGTCGGGTTTTCTTTTATTCATGTAACTTATGGTTTTTGTGCCAAGATGTGGGTTTTCATGTCATTGAAGGGTCATGATGTAGTTTCAAGACAGTCGGAGTCAATCTTGTCAAATTTATAACAATTTCATGAAATCAAATCTATCAAGGACATGTGGCATCATCAAGAAAACCATTACGCAACACAAGTTGTTGTACAACGTCCTAATGCTCCATATGGAGGTACGATGAGGTATGATGGCATTAATTGAGTTATCTTTCAAAGAAAGCATCAAGAAATTGTTTCTCTTCATCCACAATTTCAAAACCTCTTGGCCAAGCTTTTTGCGCGAAGATTCTTGTTGTTGTTTGTTGATGCGGAAAAGGCGCAGAGGACGTTGTTGTTCGTTGTTGCGCAGAAGACACTAATCTCATTTTCTACACATAAGTCCCTGTTATGTTCATTGTTGCGTGTTGCGCAGAGGTTACTATTTTTATTTGTTGCGCAGAGGTTGCTATTTTCATTTGCTGCGTAGAGGTTATTATTTTCATTTGTTGCACACAGGATCCAGAGTATCAAAATTTGAAGTGCTAACTTGATACAACAAGTTGAAAATTGTACTCTATTGTTGCACACCTGTTCTAATCATCACTACACATGGTTATAGTCTACACAAGATTGACACATACCAACATCATGACAACTCCAGAACATAGAATAAGGAATGTAAAGGGTGATGATATCATGAGGTTCGAGCCACAAGGTTTGAATTTGGTAAACGCAGACCCAGGGATCAAAGTATCCTTTGAACAAGTGGGTTGCATCAGGTTTTCTAAAAAACTTAAGGGGTACAATAGACAGGTGGCGAAGGAGTTCACAGATAATTTTGATGGCGCTAAGGCTAAGGTGGGAAACCTCCAGTTGCAGGTTTTTGAAGATAGCATTGTTGATGCACCATAAATCCCTGCTCAAGGGGAACAATGGTTCAAAGGCATGCAGTTATATCTATCTTACCATCATGATTTTATGAATCTTGAATTTAGAAATGCTAAATTCAGAGCTACCATGCCCAAAGAGTTTTTATTGGAAAATCATAGTGATTTGTTGAGGATTATCCAGAGGTTTTTTACATGTGAAGGGGTATAATAGGGTTTACTAATACCATATCAAGATCTTAATGCACTTCATTGGTAAGAAGCCTTTGAATCTATCATATTACCTTTTCAGAAGTCTAGGAAGGATGGCTGACAGAGTACAATTAAGGAAGGAGCAAGGAGATGCTAGCCTCTTCCATTTTTCTTTGATCAAACTGTTAGTATTAGAAGAACTCAAAAAGAGAAATCGAGATTGGGAGTCTTTTCTAAAATCATCAAGCATAGCAGTAGATTCCCTAGGCATCCCACAAAGTTTGAGAAATGCACCCTCATCAATAGAAAGAACCGCAACATCAATCCATGAGAGTTTTGTTAAGAAAAGGGAAAAAGAGACTAAAGAGCCTGTAGCAAGTCAGCGGGATAAAAAGAAAGGGAAGAAACTCCAATTCTCTCCAGAAGTAATCGAAGCTCCTAGAAAACCACTCACCAATTATGCAACAAAGAGAATGCATGTTATACATACATCACAAGAAATTAGTGAGACTCCAGAAACCTTCATAAAACCAACCCTCTCAGGTGACAAAGACACTTCAATTATTGAGTTGCAAGAACATTTGAAGAAGGCTCACTTTGTCATAGCACAGTTGCAACATGAAAATAGAGAATTGATGAAGAAGTCTTTAGAAGAAGCTTCCAGGAAAGATACCTCTATGATAGGAGAAAGGTCAACGCTATCAACTCCAACTGGTTCCAAAACAAGGAGTAAAGGGAAAGCAGTAGAGCAGACTCCAGAGGTAGAGGAGATTCCTAAGTGTGCCTTTAACAAGGTCCTCAACTAGGAACTTACAACATCAAGAGGAAATCCCAGCATAAAATAAAGAGGATGAAGGAAAACACAATTTCAAGAGGCTAAATAAACAACTCAGGGAGGAAGATAGGGAATTCAAAATGAATTTTGCAGAACACCTAAGAGAATGTGGAACTGCAATGGACAAAGTTGCATCAATGGTGAGAAGAACCATGCCATTACACAGACAGTCGAAGAGTTTTTATCAACATAACCTCATTTTGAGGAAGGAGAACAAGACCTTCAAGCAAAGTTTGTAGCAGGTGGAAATTAGAAAGAAGGGCAATCTTGACTTGCTAGCTGAAGCAGTAGAAAACTGAACCACTGAGACTTTTTTGAAACATTTTTGTCATTTTTCCATTTTGACTCATTTTTGCAAAAGGTCACATACATAAGCACATTATTTTATCAAAGAGGCATTATTACTCATGGGTTTTCAAAATTAAACACGAGATGACAGACCACTTGCTGTTGCGCAACTTTGTTGCATTTTTCCTGAAGGTGGTGATTGCGCAATGGACTTGCTACGCAACAATGACAGAATAACCAGAACACCTCCAACTCAGCTTGAATGGTTCGATAAGTGTGCCAACTCATATCCAACGAAAATCAATAGTGGTAATCACAATTTTGGGTTTCATTTATTTGTCATATCAAAGTCGTTGTAGTTAAAAAAAACTGAGTACAAGTCAACTCCTTTTTACCAGTTCGTTAAAGATCTCATGTTGATTATGTGCAATTGTTTGTTGAAATATTGTAACTGCAAAGAGTATTCTATTTATTATTGAGTTATTATTCATCTTATCAATACCCTTTTGTGGATTGATCATGTCGGGCATTGTAATTGACAAAATGCCCTTTTGCGGATTGGTCAAACCCTAATTGTATTATGAAAATTAAGAAGTCGGCCCCCAGGACTAATTAAAGTGGTTTTAACCACTAAGAAGACAAGTCTTCCCTGCCCAGTGAAGAGACACCTTTCCAGTGTCGGCCAGCTTGTATAAATAAAGGAAGCCAACACCTCATTAGCTCACTCACTCCTTTGCTCAACAAGTGCACAAGTTTGGTAGTTGCAGTTGGGAGAAGAAGGAAGAGAGAGGCGCATTGCTCAGTGTTGGATATTCTCTAGTGTTATGGTTTATTGTCTTGGCATTGTATTGGCTATCTATATTAAGGAAGTTTTTGTTGGGTTTTCTCCCCCATGAGAGTTTCCCAGGATAAATGTTGTGTTTCTTGTGATTGTGTTTCTCTCAGTGATCCTACCTATGCTATTGTTATCTAGAAAATTGAAAAGAAACCTAATAATAGCTCAAAACTTAACATGGTATCAGAGCTAAGCTTGTTACGAGGGAAAAACTCTCTATGGCCAAGGGTAAACCACAACAGACAGGCATGACTGCAGAAATCAACACAATTCCATTGTATGCTACATAAACTAATGTGCAAGATAAGAAAGAAGCCTACCTCAATCCAACGTTCGATGATGTTCCATCGTTGAGAACTTTGACCCAAAGCTTTACACCTGCGATAAGTTCTTAACAAACAAGCAAAGCAAGTATACAGTGATAATATAAATGGCTTAGCATATCAGATAGCATAATCCATTAATAAACCTTACAAACATGCCCATGGATAATAATCATATATTTGCACGATACCAATAGGATGGGAAAGGAGTATTTCTATTAATAATTGATCAGCAGAAGTGACAACATTACAGACTTTCGTGTCGCCACGGTTTGAAACCAAGGAACCAAGTTCCTTCCAACTGGGCCTCCACCACTTCAATCATCCACCAAAGGCAAGCTCAAAGGAGAGAGACAATGAGGTTCTCTCAACAATAGGGAAAGATCTTGGTGGTTGAACACTGTTTTCAGACTTGAGGGACAAAGGGATGCAGACTCAATATGAAGTAATTTCTCCAGAGTAACTTTGCTCTCAAAGTTGAATGCTTTCTCCTCTTTTCCATGGCTCAGAATTGCGCTCTTATAGCCTTCAAAATGCAACTGAAGGATCGAGTCAAAACGTTTCCAGTATATGGAAGGCCAAAGATCAGAGATAGCATGTCGTGACATGGAAACCCGACTCCATTTTTGTATTTTCTGGCACAAATCATGATGTACGTGGGTTGTAGTGGATCAGCCTGCGTATATGCTTGTTGTATAGCTGATAGGGTGCGTATATGTGGAAAAATGTGTATTTTTAGCTCTGGATTCATCAAAAAGGGATGATAAGCCTGCATAGGGAAATGGAAAAAAGCCCTCTGTGCAAGATAACAATGGTGAGGCAAATCTTGCTATAACAAAGCTGAAGAGAGCACATTTCACTAGATAAGCAAAAATGTCATTGTTCTCGTACAAGAAAATTAGGGCTTTTGTTGGAGACGAATTTTTGCCTAAAAACCATCTAGAAAAGTGTGCCCTACCCCAGTGAATCTTTTAGCAGCTTGAGCAAACCTTTTCAGTGGACAGAGCCTCTAGGAAGTCAAACCCTAGTTTTGAATGGTACCAAAAAACCAGAAGTATGAGAAAACCAGAAAAACCAGGAAACTATAACCAGTACCAGAAGTACCAGTCTAGATTTCTGCAGGTCAAGTTTCAAGGGGCAAAACTTGAAATTTTGAAATCTAACAGCTCCAACAAACTCTCCTCAGCCCAGTGCATCTAGTCCCTGGATCAAAATTTCAAAATTTGAAGTTTAAAAAATTAGGGTTTTCTCATAAAACCCTAAGTTGCAGTTGCAATCACAGTTTCAGAATCAATTGCAGTATCAGTTGCAGTACCAGTTACAATCACCCTTAAAGTTTTTAAAGGGTTGGTAATTATTACTGCTGCTACCAGATGGTACCACTACCTACAAATACTATCTAAGGTATGTACTTACATATGTTTAAATTGTTAAGCTTTAAAGAGTATTTGCAGGAGAAGGGATCTCTTGCCATAGATCCAAAAGGATCTCAGATCCAATACATTCAAAAGAATAATGCAACCCAAGGTTGATTATTCTGATATGCATCTATTTGTTATGACATTATTTTGATCTAGGTTGCATGCTGAAGCTATGACAATCATACTAACCTTTGGTCAAAATTAAAGTCAAGGTATTAGATTGATTAAAGATCATAGAGTTTATTCTCTAACCCAACTTTCTATCAAGATAGCATATTGTCTAAGTACAGAAGACAGGTTGAAGAAAGCACTTGTCATCTTGAGTAAAGGAGACTTGGAAGAAAAGCAACACACTCGTTCTTGAGGACAAGACTCCAGGTTCCAGGTTTGATTAATTAAGTTGATAAGATTCAAAGTTGCACACGACAAGTTGATAACTACCCCATTACAAGTAAACACTATAGTTGAGGAAGCAACTTTTGAAAAGTATTATACTTAGTAGCATGTGAGCGTATTGAGATAAATGCTTAATGTAATCATTTACAAGATACAACTAACATCTCCTTTAGGAGAAACTTCTTGTGTTGGTTCCAAGTTACCTTGGATGAATGTTTGATCACAACACTAAAAGAGTGTTGATCTCATTTCGTATTGTATTTCTTACTTTTTATCTTTGTTTCAGACAAGTCACAAGTGAAATCTCTAAAGGAGCTACTGTGACGATTATTCATGTTATTATTTTATTTACTATTATCAAAAGAGTGTTATTCTTGCTTGTTGTTTTGTTGACCTTATTTCAGGTCACAGGTGATAACCTTGAGGAAGCTATAGTGAAGATTGCAGAAGGAAACAAATTAGATGAGACATGAAGCAGACTATGTACATAACCATATACATTCATGTACCAAAGAAGATGAAGAAGAATCTATCTTTTGAAATCCATAGTATCTCATATGGAGATTGATTGTAAGGAGTAGAAGGATCCAAAGATGACCAAACATTAGAACAAGAACTCACAGAACACTTGGTCAAAGGATAATGAAGCCACCTTGACAGGAAGTTGAACTCGCTTGAAGTCTGACTTAGCTTTTCATATTAAGACTTGGTATTCAACACCAAGTATATCCTATAAGAGATGATAAAGTCCTTGCAAACTCGAAAGAAATCAAGATTCAGAGTAAGCATGATCTTAGAAAGGATCAGATGAAGAGACATCTTCCAGCACTAGGAGACAGATGCCATAAGAAGACTAGACCGCAGCTTCAGAGATTTCTAGGAGATATGAAATCTCCTAGGAAGATTCCCTTATTTCAGTGACAGAGAATGAAGCCAGTAAGAAAGACTAGGATATGGATTTTTTCGTGAGACTAGAAGAGAAGTCAGTATTGACTTCCAAGATTGATCCAACAGATCAAGCATGTTGCAGATGTACAAAGCATGATGTGTGTCCAGAGGATTATCCCAGCAAGAGGGAGAAGACTATGATGAGACATTTACTCCAGTAATTGAATAAACAGTTATAGTATTCATGAAGACAACCATAACAACCATGATTCATATATAGTATGAGATGCAGGGGGAGCAATCCCTATATTTAAAATTGAGTGGCAGTTGATGCAGTACATTAGTTGGGTCATGGATACATGACTACAATAAAAGATGGAGTTACCTCCATGAAAGAAGAAGAGCTACCTTCAATATCAGTTATCGAGCCACTCTCATTTCCAGATGAAGTTGTTGCCATAATGGAGTAGAGGAGTTACTCTCATATTTCAGCAGTCACAGTGAAAATGGAGCAACCATTCTCAGCTTTAGAGTAGTTGTAGGTGCAGAGTCCCAGTTCCAAAAGGAACGATTGTAGAAAGAGGAGAGGACATACTCTCGGGCAATGAGACAGATAGTGCCTTGTACAAATCACATAGAGCTAGCACATGATTGTACAGATTGAGTTACAGTTGAGCAAGTGTACAAGATTGCTACAAAGTGATGTGAAAATTTGATTTGAAGTTGAAAACAAAAAGACTCAGGTCTATGGGTCTAAGCAAGCTCCTAGAGTTTGATATGGCATAATTGACAGGTTCTTAACGAGCTTGGGATTTACCAAGAGTAAAGTTGATTCTAACCTTTACCTCAAGGTTATGAATGATGAGCCGGTGATGTTGGTACCATATGTAGATGATGTATTCTTGACAAGATGAAGAAAAGCTCATCACAGATTGCAGAAGAAGCTCGCTACAGTGTTTGATGAAAGACCTAATGCATTATTTCTTAGGTCTTGAAATCTGGCAGAGCCCAGAGAAGATCTTCCTTAACCAAGGGACGTATGCAGTTGAAATACTGAATAGGTTTGATATGTTGGAGTGTAAATCGTTGAACATACCCATGGAAACAAAGTTGAAGCTCCTGGTAGATACCTCATCAGAATTGGTTGATGATACTCTGTACAGAAAAATTATTAGTTCATTGTGTATCTGATAGACCGAACATATGTTTTGTTGTGAACACCTTTGAGTCTGTATCTAGTAGAACCCGGACGTGTTCACCTTGATGATGCAAAACATGTGATGAGATAGTGTAAGGGTACATTGGATTTTGGCCTCTGTTATACTAGAGATCATGACTTCAGATTGTATGGTTATACTGATTCAGATTGAGCTGGAAGTGTTCCTGATAAAAAGAGCACTTCAAGATGTTGATTCAATCTAGGGTCAGCCATGACTTCATGTCAGTGTAGGAAGCAATCTAGTATTGCTCCGAGCACGGCATAAGTGGAATACATTGATGCATGTTCCACCAGTTGTGAAGCCATATGGCTTTGGATGTTGTTGACAGATCTATTTGATCTAGAGATGGAAGCCACCATGATCCTATGTGATAACCATAGTTGTATAAAGACTTTGTGTTCCATGATGAGTCGAATCACATAGAGATCCGGTATCACTTCATTCGTGATATGGTGCAATGAGGAGCCATAAAGCTCCATTATGTTGGCACAGATGAACAGGTTGTTGATGTGTTGACCAAGCCTCTGTCTTGTGTAAAGTTTAAGCACTTTCGAGACAAGCTTGGTAAATTCTGAAAGGACCATCCTCGAAAGGGGGAGTAGTGTTGTGATGTCAGTCTAGTGCCAAAGATTTCCAGCTTCATGTTGATGTTGTTGTGATACCTTCCTAGTGTTGAAGATTTCCATCTTTGTGTTGATGTTGTTGTGATGCCAACCTAGTGCTAAAGATTTCCAGCATTGTGATGATGTTGTTGTGATGCTAGCCTAGTGCTGAAGATTTCCAGCTTCATGTTGATGTTGTTGAGATGCCAACCTCGTGCTGAATATTTCCAGCTTAGTGTTGATGTTGTCGTGATGCCAACTTCGTGTTGATGTTGTCGAGATACCAGCTTCGTGTTGAAGATTTCCAGCTTAGTGTTGATGTTGATGATGCTTCAATCTTCGTGTTGTGATGTTTTTGTTGTTAATGTTGTATCAACCTTGTGTTGTTATTGATGATAATGATGTATTAGTGTTATACTAATCCATGTTGATGCAAATGATGATGATGCCATTCCCACTCCTTGATGTAGATGATGATATTTATGATGAGAAAAAATTCCGATGATTTATAGATATGCTAGTCAATGTTCCAGATGTTGTTGATGTTGTTGCCCTCTCTCTCTCCCGATGATGTTGTAGAATACCCTTCTTGTTAAGGGGGAATGTTGAAATATTGTAAATGCAAAGAGTATTCTATTTATTATTGAGTTATTATTCATCTGATCAATCCCCTTTTGTGGATCGATCATGTTGGGCATTGTAATTGACCAAATCCCCTTTTTTGGATTGGTCAAACCCCAATTGTATTATGCAAATTAAGAAGTCACCCCCCAGGCCTAATTAAAGTGGTTTTGACCACTAAGAAGACAAGTTGGCCTTGCCCAGTGAAGATACACCTTTCCAACGCCTAACAACCTGTATAAATAAAGGAATCCAACACCTCATTATCTCACTCACTCATTCTCTCAACAAGTGCGCAAGGTTGGTAGTTGCAGTTGGGAGAAGGAAGAGAGAGTCGCATTGCTCAGTGTTGGATATTCTCTAGTGTTTTGGTTTATTGTCTTGGCATTGTATTGGCTATCTATATTAAGGAAGTTTTTGTTGGGTTTTCTCCCCCATGAGGGTTTCCTGGGATAAATGTTGTGCATCTTGTGATTATGTTTCTCTCAATGATCCTACCTGTGCTATTGTTATCTAGTAAATTGAAAAGAAACCCAATAATACCTCAAAACTTAACATTGTTAACATTGTTGTAGGATCATAGTCGGATTTGAATTTGATACTATAGACATATGTTTTTGTATATATTCAAGCAACCATGAAAACTAAAGCATTAGCAAGTGTGTATAGGGATAATATTAAACATATTATAATTTTTCCTTGTTGTTAATGAAACAATTGTTGGATCAGAAGTCCTTGAGTTTCACCCATAGATATACCTGTGATTGTGATATTTTATGCATGTGATTCCTCATTCTTTGCTTTCATGTTTTATACTTGATATTGTATGGTTTCTTCTCTATGTTGATGTGAAATATATGTATCAGAACTCATCTTTATCAGATGCTCTGTTGCATGTAGTT
>SNQJ01S0111974.1:0-28705 GCA_010110895.2 Picea sitchensis | reverse complement strand
GATAGAGGTGGCAATGAGAAGGGCCTATATAACCCATTTTCCTGATGTTTTCCCAGGTTAGAATTCGGTTGTGGAGAACTAACCATTCAAATATTTTTATTTTTGGCCATTGGGGGCTACTCCAGATCTTTCCCCACTATTACGTTGGGTCCTCTTGATCGTGGTCCACTATATAGTACCTAACTTATTTTAAGTTGAATTCCCCACCATTCTCCCTGCCCCACCTTAATTGGTTCTCGTCCTCTGAGACTACAATTTTCCTTTTCCCCAATTCCTCTTCCACCTTTTTCCCTAGAGTTGAGATACGGTCTCTATTTTGTGGATTGATTTTGTCCCAGGTCCTCCATCTGTTGCTATAATTTCTTGGCTTTCTGTACAGATTTTCCATTCTAGGTTCCTGTTGCCATGCATGCTCCTAGAATCTGGAAGTTTGACCATTTATGACTTCCCAAAAGATGTGTTTATGAATCCATTTCTTGTTGCACCAGGAGAGATTCCAGATGGTTGATTCCTCCCTTGTGCCCATGATTTGAATTTGGTGTTGATCGTTGATGTTTAGGGCATACTTGGCCTTCCATAGGTTTTCCCATGGTACTGATTTGTCTTTGACCCATCTCCACCAGAGTTTTGACCTGTAGGCTTCGTTGGTTACCCGTGGGTCCTATAACCCCAGGATGCCTTTGCTTTTTCTTCTACAAACCTTCTCCCAGGATACCGGGGGCCATTTATTTTTATTTCAAACAGCTCGCCATAGGAAATATATTTGAATGGATCTTATCTTTTGTAGTATTCCTTTGGGTGCAAGTAACACTGACATCATATACGTCAGAATTTCTTGTAGAAATTCTTTGGTGAGGATAAGCCTCCCTGCCAGGTTGAGAACTCTATAAATCTAATTTTTTACCCTCTCTTGCAGTTTGTTGATCACTCCTTCCCACGTTGCCATTTTACAAGCTTTGTCAGTCAGGGGAATTCCCAAGTATTTCGTTGGGAGCATTTTGCATTCAGACCCTAGAATGTTGGATAGGTTTCTTTAAGTTGCAAGATTAGTGTTGAAGAAATAGATCATGGATTTGGAGTGGTTGATCTCTACCCCCGAGGCTGCCCCAAAGTTCTCTAATATTATTTTATAGATTTTTTCTTTCTTGACCATGGGTGTGCCATGGAGTATGGTGTCATCAATGAACTATTGTTGTGTGGAGGTTGGACAATATTCAAAAGGTTTGATTCCTTTTAGTTCCCCTATTTCAGTTGCACTTTTTGTGGTTTTGTTGATCCCTTCCATCATCACAATGAACAGGAAGGGGGACAACAGGTCTCCTTGTCCGATGCCTCTTGAAGGCGACAAGGGTTTGGTTGGGGCTCCATTAATTAGGAGCGAGTAGGGTTTTTATTGGGGCTGAGTTATCCTTTGTATGGCTTCATTCCAGTCTTGGTTGGGTTACTGGGCTATCCCCTGTAAGTGATTGACCAATGTATTTTCAATTTCCTTGTGGGATTCTCTTTCAATCCCATCCTAATCCCTAATTTTCAACATTTTGTTGTGTGTTCTTCTTCTAATGGTGGTTCTATGAAAAAACTTGGTATTTCGCTTCCCTTCATTTAGCCACTTGATTCTAGACTTTTGGTGCCATAGAGTTTCTTCCTGCTGACATCTTGCTTCCCATTCCTGGGTAATTTGGATATCTTCTCTTTTCCAATCCTCTGTATAACCCTCATCTATGCAGAGTTCCTGGATTATCCTCATTCTATCCTCGATATTTTTTTTTCTGGGTTTATGTTCCCAAATATTTCCTTGTTCCACTTCTTGATTTTATGTTTGATGTACTTGAGTCTCTTATAAAGTTTGAACATCCTTGTCCCTTGATCTGGTATTTCATCCTGCCACCATTGGTTGATGTTCTCCATGAAGGTGGGATGTTCGATCCAAAATTTATCAAATCTAAAAGGTATGTTCTTCGTAGTGGTTTGGAAGTTTGCTTCCAATTGGATTGACTAATGGTCTGAACCCCCCCATGCAAGGAATCTGCAATCTAAAGTTATCCCCTGTAGAATGATGGATTCTGACACAAAGAATATATCTAGCCTTGTAACTACTTGGTAGTGATTACTTCTTTTTTTATTCCAGGTGAAATGGCCATTGTTGGTTCTCTTGTCTACCATCTCCATTGTATCAATGAAAGCTGAGAAATCCTCCGCATCTCTATCCAGTCTCCTGGTGCCCTCCTTTTTCTCTGCAAGTGTCATGATTATGTTGAATTCCCCTGCCAAGATCCAGTGGAGGTTACGGGATCTGGCCTTTATATTTTCTAGGTCTGCGAACATTCTCCTTTTTTCCTCTAGCCTCTGGGGTCCATACACATTGGTGCATAGAATCCCCTTGGTGTTACCTATAATTTTCATGCTAACTTAGAGTGTGTATCTCACGACTTTGACTGCTAGTAGGTTCAATGATTGTGGGTTCCATAAGGTGAGTATACCTCCTTCCATCTATTGGCCTTTGACAAACAACATATTTTACTTCCTCCATTGTTTTTTAATCTTTTTTTCTTGATGCAGGAGCATCGCAAGAAAGAACAAGCGGAGGATAGTTGGATACGCACCAGTGCAAATTTTGAAGATATTTTGAATTTCAAAAGGATGGCACATTAATTTTATATCTGGAGAGACATAAGTTCTCTTAAATGTTTTGGGGATTGTAACGTAGATCTTGAGCATTGATCTCATTTTTCGGTTGTAGACAATTAATGTAATCAATGTAAAGTAGTTGTAGAGATTTTAATTCGATAAAATAGCTTAGAGTTGTAGGAGGGAAAACTCAAGAAAAGCTCCCTCGTAGATGTCATGTATCATTATTCTCATTTGTAAGAATATAAGCAAAAAACAATAGGAGGGAACATGAGAACATAGACAGTAGAAGTTGTATAAGAAGATAGTTGTTGCTATAGAACCCATGTACATAAGCACTTGAGTTAATATAAGAATTCTTTGACTCAATTTCATGGTGTTGTTATGTATATTGTTTGCATCTATTGAATGGTATGTTTACAGTTTTATTATATGTTGTGTTATGCATTTGTCTCAATGCTTTATGTGTATGATTTCATGTTGAATGTATGAAGTCTATGAGAGGGAGAGTATGAGTTTCAATTGTTTCTCTTCCTGACAATTCCTACAAAGAGTGTAGTGAAGGTCCACAAGGAGTGTGTTGATGAGATTATGAGTTTTACCTTAGAAAAGATCAAGAGAGATAGAGTTGGTCTTATACCATCAGAAGTGAAAGTATAGCATAGAGTCGTGCAAGATGTCCATAGGCAAGGTTGAAGTCTTAAACTTTTTTTCAACTAGGTGAGTGGTTGAAGAACTGTTGTCGTAAGGAGTGCAGAGAGTGAGAAGATTTCAGATAATCATATATTATCATGAAGGCCACAAGGAGTGCATGTAAGAATCCCTTAGAATCTTTGAGTTTGCAACAAGATTCAAGCTCAGGAAGGATAGAGACTTGGAAATTTTAAAGGAAGGATGAGGGTCAAAGGAACCTGAAAGAAACCAAGCTCAGGAGGAGAGGGCACCAAGTTATTTGGCTATGATTATTTGAGAACTTGAATGAATGATTGAGTTTATTAGAGGGAGAAGTGTAGATATCCATGGATCGTTGGATCCAGTAGATCAGCAGGGAGGTTAATACTAAGTGTCTTTCAACACTCACAAGCTCAGGAGGATTAGCGGCCATTAGATCTAGAGGAATGAGAGCCGTTGATTGGGTTCTCTGAAATATTGACATTTCGGGAGTCGGGAGAGTGGAGGAAATTTCTACTTGGGAATCCATGATACATGAAAACCCGACACAATCTGGACAATCAAATCTTAGGAGGTTCAGGACCGTTGATCTATGGAAAGGAATTCACAAGTTTTGACTTCGGGAAAAGGAGAAGAGTTGCATCGCGATCTCATAAGTCACAAAATCCCGATGCGCTCAAAGGAGAGGCCCCAATATTTGGATGGAGGTCATATGGTGAAATCATAAGAGAGGAGATAAGGACCATTAGTCCATTTTAAGGTTTCAAGAATCAGAGGGGTTGGGGTGAATTGCAGCAAGAATCCCGAAATCGTGAAACTTGAAGATCCATTTGGGATAAGTCAATGGTCATGTCAGTAATCACACAGAGTAGGGATTCGCACCTAATGCTTACTCGCACGGGCGTAGCTTCTAGACGGACATGTGGTTTTATATGCATTGAAGGTTCTAGTGGGAACTAGAGAGCCATTTTGTCTCAGGGAAATACGAAGATCCAAAGACCGAGAGGTCATGTAGTCCCTATTGAGGTAGGGGTCCTATGTCAGGTGGTATCAGAGCTTACAATCATTATTTTTTGTAGGTGATAGAGGACAAAAGGAAAGTTGTGAATTGAATTCTGTATGGACAGATTGAAACAATGCCGCCAAGGAGACGTCAAGAGAGACCCATGCCCGATCTAGCCGTGGAAAGGGAAATGAGAGAACTTAAATCTCAATTCAATGTTATGGAGGCAACACAGAGGTGAACACATAATACTGGAGATATCAGTGAGGATGAAAGAGAAAACTAAGCTAGAGATGAAGAATAATTTGTAGCCGAAGATGTTTCACAGGAACGTCTATTCAAATTTGTGTACCAGAGGGAACTACGAAGCCATTGCCTCGTGGAAATACTGGCGATCCAAAGACCGGAGGTCAGTGCACCCTATTGAGGTAGGGGTCCCATGTCGTGTGGTAATGAGCTTACAATCATTATTTTTGTAGGTGATAGAGGATTGAAAGGAAAGCTAGGAATTGGAATTCCTGTATGGACAATGATTGAAACAATGCCACAAATAGGACGGCTAAGAGAGACCCATGCCCGGATCTAGCCATGGAAAGGGAAATGAGAGAACTTAAAGCTCAATTCAATGTTATGGAGGCAACACAGAGGTGAACAACTGATACAGGAGATATCAAGAGGGATGAAAGAGAAAACTAAGCTTTGGGAGATGAAGAATAATTTAGAAGCTTCTAAGATGTTTCACAAAGAACTCTTATTCAAATTTGTTATAAGAATAGGGGCTGGTACCAAAAGTTGGGCATCCCAATGATTGAAGGAAACTTGGACGTTGAGGAGATACTAGATTGTTTTAGAGCTCTAGATAAATACTTCGAATACAAAGATGTCAAAGAAGATAAGAAAGCAAAGCACACTATCACAAGATTAAAGGTACATGCAACATTGTGGTGGGATGAATTGTAGGTTGATAGACATTGCAAAGGCAAGCATAAGATCAAAATTTGGGATAGAATGTTTGCAAAGATGAAATCCAAATTTACCTAGATATCACTCTCGGATTAATCAAGGCTCCAAAGAATGCAGAATTTGAGATGAAAGGGATGATAGTGAAGGAATACACTGGGAAATTTTACAAACTTGACATTAGAGTTAATATCGGGAGGATGAAGAAAGGTCACTGTGTGTCATGAATGGCCCAGATATGAGGATCTGCGATGATGATATGAGACAATCAAAATGTGGAAGATGCTTATTAGATTGCTTCAAAGGTAGAAGTAAATTGGTCTCGGAAGAAAAGTTCGTGTTGGGAGAGGTAGAAGTCAAAGCAAAGGCAATTTCAGACAGAGTACATAATCCCAAGGATGGAGAAAATAAACCCCATAACCACCCAAAAAAGGGAGTGGGAAGCTCTAAGGAGGACATTATATCGAGAGGGAACACTTTTCCCAAGCCGTAGGAAGAGAGAAAGAGGCATAGAGAAAAAAGAAATGCTATTTTGTCTCGTGGAAAGATCCGATTACAAATATTTTGGAATGTCTCTGACAGAAAAGAAGAGATGGAGGAGGCAAGCCCACATTTCCATAAGCGAGAGGCTAAAATGCTCCGGTGAAGAAGATGAAGAAGGCGTAAGATCCCACGATTATATACCCTCTTGAATCCAAAGAAAGAGATCGAGAATCCAGTCAAAAGGAACAATATGTTCAAAACTGCTTGCAATACAAAGGATAGGGTATGTAAGGTGATTGTTGACAGTGGAAGTATGGATAATCTATTATCCATAGAAATGGTGGAGAAGTCGGAATTGGTTCACTCTCTACATCCACATGCCCATACAATTCTTTTGTGGTTAAGCAAAAAGGACATCGCAACCCATTACCAAACAACAATGCCTAGTTGAATTTAAGATAGGGGAACAGAGATGAGATCTATGTGATGCTATTCCCATGGATTGCCATTTTTTGTTGGGGAGGTCTTGGAGATATGAAAGGAATTTTATTCATGACGGAAGAAAGAACACGTATTAATCTTGGAAAAAGAATGGTAGGACTCATATGTTGCTACCAATTAAAGACAAGAAGGCGAAAGAAGAAACAAGAAACACTATAATTATCATGAGTGGTAAGGAACTTATTACGTGCTCAAGAATGACGAAGAAATGAAACTTGTTGGGGCGGAGAAAACCTAGAGTCATCTAGGCTAGTACCTCAATAGACGATCTACCTGAGGAGATTCGTGAACCACCGGAGAATTCCCCATTGATATAGGGTGGTGGACGATTTACCTTGTCTGTCATTACCATCGGCGCATAAGCCCCTCACATCGACCTTATACCAGAGCCGCATTTTACTAAAACAAAGTAGTGTGTACAAATTGACGCCAAGCAGAGAACAAAGAGCTCAAGAAACAAGTCAAAGATTTGATGGACAAAGGCCTATCGAGAAAAGATTGAGTCCGGTGTGTTGTGCCAAATGCTGTTAAGTCTCAAGAAGGACGGTGGATGAGGATGCATAGACTCGATGGCAAAAAAATCAAATCAATGCATTGATTTCACCCATCAGATGGATGACTCTGGATGGACTGGTTTTGCGAGAATTTTTCAAAGATTGATCGAAGAGCGGATATCATCGATTAGGAGTGGATGGAAGGTGTGATGAATGGAAAAGACAAATATCCAAGATGAATGAAGGGCTATATGAATGGCCTGTCATGCCACTAGTTTGATTAAAATGAACTATGTACTTTCTGTGGATATCGAATACACGTGAAGTCTCTTGAAAGATTCTCTCATTGGGAAGTTTGTAATTGTGTATCTCGATGATATAATTTATCTTCAAGAAGACTAAGGAAGAAATGATTTGGAGACATTAAATCTAGTGATGAGGAGGTTATAGCAAGAGAAGTTGCTTGATAAATATGAAGAAGTCATCTTTCATGAAGATATAAATCATTTATTTGGGTTTTTTGATCTCTTTGAATGATTTGAATATGGATCCTCAAAAGGTAAAAGAAATCAAAGAATGGTCACCAAGGAATATCTTTGAAGCTTCTGTTTCCTTTAGACTAGCAAGTTTCTATTGGGATTTCATCATAAATTTTAGTGGAACTTGTGCATCAATGATGGACACAACCAAGCAAAGACATAAATATTTTCATTGAATAGAGGAATGAAACTCTTTCAAGTTGTTAAAGGAGAATATAACTCAGACAATCATTTTGCCTACCTAGATTTTAGCAAGGCATTCTAGGTCAGGTGTGACGTAAGTGGATTCGTGGTTGGAGAAGTCTTGAGTCAAGACAATAGGCTAGTTTCATAATGTGCTGAGAAGATGCGGAATGGATGCCAAAGGTGAATTATTCCATGTATGATAAAGAGTTTTGCGAAATCATACAAGCATTGAAGAAATGGAGGCATTACCTAGTTCCAAAAGAGTAGCTTTGTATAGCTGGCCAACTGTATTTCATATTTTGTGACCACAGGCAAAATTGAAACTGTAACATGCAAAGTGGATTGAATTTGCCAGAACTTCTTACTTTTGTTATAAAGCACATTTATGGAAATGCTAACAATAAGCCATGCATTGAGTAGGAAATGTTTGATTCTTAGGAGTCACTGAAGACTTAGGGTTTTATGGCACTTAAGGATTAAGCGTACAAAAATGATCTACTTCATGACACCATGAAGCAGTGAGAATCAAGGTTATGTATATATTGCCGCTGGATTGAACATTTAATCCGTGATGGATCGTTATTCAAAGAAAACCACCAGCACCCACCATGAGGTTAAAAACCTTTGAAGGAAAAGCATGGGGATTGGTTACCACTACACATGAAAACATTCATGTTAAACTAAAAAATTCCATTATTCGGAAGGAATGAGAATAGATGCTTCAAGAAATCACTAATGATGTGAACTTTTCCAACATGCAAAGGGGAAAAGACATAACATTGGATTGTATCAACCATTTCATATTCCAAATAGGCCTTGGGATTCCGTGAGTATTGATTTTGTTTTGGGTTTTCCAAGGACACAGAGAGGATATGGTTCAATATTTTTGGTAGTCGAAAGATTCTAAAAATGGAACATTTTCCATGTTAGAAAAACCAAGGATGCAACACACATTGCAAAACCTCTGCTTTTCAAAGAAGTCGTTCGACCATGGTTTACCCAAGAGTATTGTTTCGATCGAGACAATACAAAATTTGTTGGTCATTTCGGAGGACACTATGGAAAGTGATAGGGACAATTTTATCTTTGAAGCCCAACATATCACCCTCATATGAATGGATGGATCGAGTGGTAGTAAATCTAAGTTTGGGAGACTTATTTACCTAGCTTCCAGTATTGGAACATCATAGTCGGGGATCGATTTCACCTCTGCTCTTTAATTTGCATATAATGAATCACCTAATAGAAGCACACATTAAAGTCCATTTTAGATAATGTATGGAATTCATCTAAGAGAAATATCTGAGTTGAGAGAATTAGAAAAGAATGAGTTCAGGCTCATCGGAGCTTAAAAGACCTTGGTACAGAGATGAAGCCCAATAACAAGATTGTAAAGACAGCCAGTAAAGTTCCAACTAGAATATAAGCACAGAGCGTATCAAAAATAAAAAGAGAGCTCAATTTGAAGTGGGAGATCTAGTATTCTGACAAAGAAAGGTTCCTATGTGAACATGTGACAAGATGAAGATGAAAAGATAGGGCCGCAAGATTCCGAGAAAATTTGAGGTAAAATTCCCAAGAGATAGAATTGCAGATTTGTGGAATATCAACCCATATTCAATGTATAAATATGTATCCCACAGAAGATGAACAGATGGAATAGAGGAGAACCAACAAGAAGTTCAATGGGTCAAACAAATTCATGTAGCTGAAAAACCACAGATGAAAAGAATAATTGACGAGTTGGTAAGAAGTCCTGGAGGAAGACATATTTTGAATATTTGATAAAGTGGAAGGGAGACCCGATTGAAGATGGCAGTTCAGAAAGTGAAGTTGATATCCAGAAACATGGACAAACGGTGTAGGAACTCATGGACAAGAGTCCATGAATTTTTTCAGCCAGAGGAGGATGATGGAGGAGCATCGCAAGAGAGTGCAAGCAGAGCACAGTTGGATACGCACTAGCGCACATTTTGAAGATATTTTGAATTTCAAAAGGATGGTAGATTAATGTAATATCTGGAGAGACATAAGTTCTCTTAAATGTTTTGGGGATTTTAATGCAGATATTGAACATTTCTCTCATATGTTGGTTGTAGACAATTAATGTAATCAATGTAAAGTAGTTGTAGAGATTTTAATTCGATAGGATAGCTTAGATTTGTAGGAGTGAAAACTCAAGGAAAT
This sequence comes from Picea sitchensis, assembly GCA_010110895.2. Taxonomy (NCBI): domain Eukaryota; kingdom Viridiplantae; phylum Streptophyta; class Pinopsida; order Pinales; family Pinaceae; genus Picea; species Picea sitchensis. Next base: position 19,052 of record SNQJ01S0111974.1, on the reverse strand, counting down.
CTCCCTCTTAGATGTAATGTATCATTATTTTCATTCGTAAGAAGAGAGGCAAAAAAATAATAGGAGGGCATAGGAGAACAAAGACTGTAGAAATTATATCAGTAGATAGTCGTTTCTATAGAACCCATGTATAGAAGCACTTGAGTTAATATAAGACTAGTTTGACTCAATTTCATGGTGTTGTTATGGATATTCTTTGCATCTATTGAATGGTATGTTTATAGTTTTCTTTTATTCCTTGTTATGAATTTGTTTCAATGCTTTATGTGTATGATTTCATGTTTAATGTGTGAAGTCTGTGAGAGGGAGACTATGACTTTTAATTGTTTATCTTCCTAAGAATTCCTGAAAAGAGTGCAGTGAAGTTCCACAAGGAGTACGTTGATGAGATTCCAAGTTTTACCTTAGAAAATATCAGGAGAGATAAAGTTGTTCTTATATCATTAGAAGTGCAAGTATAACACAGAGTCGTTCAAGCTGTGCACAGGCCATGATGAAGTCTTAGAATTTTTTTCAACCAGGTGAGTGGTTGAAGAATTGTTGTCACAAGGAGTGTGCAAAGTTGGAAGATTTCAGATAATCAAATATTATCAGGAAGGTTGCAAGGAGTGTGTGCAAGACTCCCTTAGAATCTTTGAGTTTGCGGCAATATTCAAGCTTAGGAATGATAGAGACTTGGAAAGTTCAAAGGAATAACGAGGTTCGAAAGAACCTTGCAGAAACCAAGGTCAGGTGGAAAGGGCACCAAGTTATTTGGCCAGGAGTCTTTGAGAAATTGAATGGACGGTTGAGTTTCTTAGATGGAGAAGAAAAGATATCCATGGACCGTTGGATCTAGTGGATCAGTGGGGAGGTTAGGACTAAGTTTCTTTCAACACTCGCAAGATCAGGAGGATTAGAAGCCATTAGATCTGGAGGAATGAGAGTCATTGATTGGGTGCTCTAAAATATTGACATTTCGGAAGTCGGGAGATTGGAGGAACTTACTACTTGGGAATCCCCGATACATGAAAAAATGATGCAATCTGGACTGTCAGATCTTAGGAGGTTTAGGACCATTGATATGTGGAGAGGAACTTGCGAGTTCATATTTTGGGAAAAGGAGAAGAGTTGCATCATGAACTTGTAAGTAGTGAAATCCTGACGCACTCAGAGGAGACGCCCCGAGATTTGGCTGGAGGTCATATGGTTAAAGAATAAGGGAGGATATAAGAACCATTAGCCCATTTCAAGGTTTTGGGAATCGGAGGAGTCAAGGAAACTTGCAGCAGGAATCCTGAAATCGTGAAACGTGAAATTGTGAAACTTGAAGAGCCATTTGGGCTAACTCAGTGGTCATGTCAATGGTCATGTGGAGTAGGGATTCACGCCTAGTTCTTGTTCGCGCGGGTGTAACTTCTAGAGTGACCTTTGTTTTTATATGCATTGAAGGTTCTAGTGGGAACTAGAGAGCCATTTTAGCTTAGGGAAATAGGAAGATCCAAAGATCGGGAGGTCAAGAAGACCCTGTTGATGTAGGGGTGTTGCATCATTTTTATTCTATCTACAATGCATTTTGTCTCTTGAATGAAACATAGGTCAAACAGAGGTCAGGTTGTTCCTTCCTTAGTCTATTTTTAAGGATTATTTACTTTCATGAGATATTTAGGCCTCTTATATTCCATGTTATAATATTCATTTAAACATGTGGGGGGGAGTTGGGAAAGATATTTTTTATCTTACCTAAATTTATCAGCAGGGCTCCTAGGTCTTGTAGGGATACGTTGCTTGATTTCCTGTCTTTGATTCCTCCTTTCATAGGACTTGCGCTACCTCTCTGTTCTCTCTTATTGCCTGGAATATTGGTGTTCTCCTAAGTTTCTTGTTCCCTAGCTACTCTAGATTTTGTCTTCTTCTTTCCTCCTTCTTCCCCTTGGTTAGCCTTGTCCCATCCTTTTGGTCTAGTCCTATCTTTGGGGTTTCTTTCTGTTGGGGATTTTATTTATTTCCTGTTTGCTCGGTTTCTGTGGTTCAGTTTTACAAACTCGTCTTCATCCTACTGCATTTTGGTTTTTTTTGTTTCTTTTTTTGTATTGAGCAGACATTCTCTGATTAATTGTCCATGTTCATGGCATATTATGGATCTAATTGGGATCTTCTCATAATCAATGCTTTATATCCATTCCTCATCCTTGAATTCGAGGCTTATGGCTTCTCGGAGTTCCCCCGACACATCCATCTCTATGCAGATCCTTGTATAGGATGTATATCTCCCTTTTAGGGTTGCTTCCGATGTCTTAATATATTTTCCATGTTTGTGCCCGATTGTTTCGAAGGTGGATGATAGCTAGTAATCTAGCGGTAAGGAGTAAAACCTCAACTAGACTAGGACATTTTTAAAGGTTTTTTTCTATGGAGATAATTTTTCCCTCCACGACTACATGTACAGCCCTGCTGAGGTGTGGAAGTATGCCCCCCTCTGAAAGACTTTATTCCTATCCTCCGGGTTCATGAAGAATGTTGTGAAGAATCCTTTCGAACCCAGGTGGAGTTCCACTTCTCCACTTGGATTCCATTGATATTTTATCCAGTTGCGCAACATTCTTTCTATGGGCCACAACCCCATGAACTTCATATTAGTGCACTCATCTTCATCTGGTCCCGATAGAGTTGTGTTTATTGGTCTTCCAGTATAGCCTTGGGTATCATTGTTGTTTTAGGTTTACATGGGTTGCGACCATCTACCCCACTGGGGTTCGCTGGTTCCAGCGCAACCTTCTGGACTTCTCTGGCTTCCTTCCCCATACCATCTATTTTTTCCTAGTTTCTCTCCTGGTTCTTTTTTGATCCTGATCTTGAGGTTCTTGCCAACAGTTCTTTGAAACCAACACCTTGTGGTACTTTCCCCTTGTCCACCACTAACTGCTTGTATCATGGGGTGCCTCTCCCACCCCCTTTGGTAACCATTCTAAACATTGTTGAGACCGCGACTTTCAAACCCTAGCTTTCATTTTCTTAATATGAAACAGTCACTTTGCATTGACAACAAAACTGATAAAAGACATCAATTTTTCATGTCAACGCCTCATTTAAAAATATAAAAGAAGGAACAGTTTTAAAATCTACAAAATATAGCGTACAACATATAGAAATAAACCTTGAAACATGGGGAAAATGTCCACTGCAATTATTCCCACAACTAAAATATGTTGAAGTACTTTGCACTATAACAAAAATTATGTAATGACACATATAGGAACCGAGAAACTAAGGCCCTCCAGTTTTTCCTTCACAACTTCAATCCTCCACAAAGGCAAGCCCATAAGTAGTAGGAGTAATTGAGTTTCTCCTTCTCAAGATAAGAATATTTTGGGGGTTGAACACAAGAATTTCATACTTTCAGGGACAAAGGAATGCAGACTCAATATAAAGTGAAATTTATCGAAAGTGGCTTTTCTCTCAATGTTGAATTCCCTCAAGTATTGTATATGGCTTAATATATATCCTCCAAATGGAATTGAAGGGTCGAGTCAAAGTGTTTCCAGTATATGGAAGCTCAACGTACGTGGTTTGTAATGGATCAACTTGCATATACACAAGTTTTCTAAATGTGGCCCACGTATATGTACAAAACTGTGATTTTTTTACTCTAGAAAAAACAAAAAGTGGAAACTTAAGTCTGTAGAGGGAAAGGGAAGGAAATAAAATCAAGATGCATGGACTTTAAAAAAAAAAATCTAGAAAAGATGCCCATAATGTGTGAGGTTAGAGGAGTAATTGTGATGGGAGAAATACATTGTAATTCCCATAAATGGAGTAGTGAGGACCCAATTGGATGAACTAGTCACTTGTGAGAATATTAAAATTCATATTGACTCTATACACATGGTTTCCTATATGGATTACTCTACAAATCCATGTGTATATATAACTAATAGTTGTTCATGGCCATGAATAAGAAATACAAATTAGGCATATGAATCAAATACTTGATTAGAAATTCTAGGTATATGATTGTAAGTAATAAAATCAACATATAGTTCCAAAAGTCATACTTGAAGGAAACATCAGAGTAATGTAGGATATCTTACCCATTATCTTCCATTTAATTGACACACATCTAACTGGGAATCTAGGAGAACTTTTAAATATCGAATACCGTGTGAAATGGCATCTCCAAATAATTCTATAATGACACTATACTCAACGAAACTATTCATTGATGGATATAGACAAACATCTCATGAAGACACTATTTGTCCCTCGGGTGAATAGATAACCCAAGCAGAGAAAAATCATGTTTTGAGTATGACGATTGGCACTGTCTACAAATCCTAACAACACAGAATATTCCATTGACATTTTGCAACCAAGGGAAAAATCAATAAGAAGGTCAAGGACACAAAATAGTAAAGAGAGCAATATATACACTAACATACACTAGTATAAAAATTCCACACTTGAGATCGAAGGCTCAAGTGTAATACATTTTAAGGTAAATCCAATTTATGGCCTTGTCCAACACATTCCCTTCATAACATTCTAACTCATATGATCCTTTGTTAAGGAAACGTCCCATGAAGTAAGGATCATGCGACATGGGATTAAATTTTCATGTCCCCAATGGTTGTTTAGCTTGGTCACAGAGAAGAACCAAGTCACCTTCAACGTACCTCCAGGCATGGAAAAAATTATCATACTGGACCTTAACATATTTTTTATTTTCCTCAATGGCTACAATGGAATCTTGACACTGCTCATCTAGATACTCTAATTGTATGAGGAGTTCTTTGAGATTGGTCATGTTATGTAGGAGCTCGAATGAAAACTTAAGAGAAGGGGTTTCACATTAAATAAGAAGGATTGACTCCACTCCATGGACTAATTGAAATGGTGAAAAATTGATGGAAGTATTTACTATGGTTTGGTATGCCCATAGTGCAGGGTAAAGTATCACATGCTAGTTATATTTACTCTATCCGACAGTTTTTTGTAAAACGGTCTTTAGAGATTTTTTGACGACTTCTAGTTGTCCATTTTCGTGGGGGTAGTATGGTGACAAATGATTGTGTTTAAAACTCAGTATGGATGCTAACTCTGTCATCATTTAATTTTGTAAGTGACTGCCATCATCAGTGAAAATTTCCTTTGGGATTATGAACCATGTTTTAATTTGATTGAATATGGGAAATGATGCAGTCTCACCATTGCATTTAAAAATAGGCATGGATTCGTCCCATTTACTAAAATAATCTAGAACCATGATAATATGATTATGGCCCCCAACCTAGGATAGATTGTAGTCCATGAAATCCACCCCCCACTTGGTGAAGGTACAAATAGTAATGATTGGGTGCATATTATGAGAGAACACCTGGCAAGGGTGACACTTCTTGACCTCTTCAACACAATATTTAAAAATTGACAGGAAAAAATAACGAACTCACAATATCTTTTGGGTTTTTGCAAGCTTAGATAAGTGACAATGACATGCCCCATTGTGGAATTCATTCAGAACAACTTCATCCTCCTCTTGATTCAAAAAATGAGAAAAAAGAGCATCCACCCCTCAACGATATAATGTGTCATCGATAATGAGGTAGATCTTGGTCTCATGTCGTGTATGTCATTTGTCATCTCTTGAAATATGTTAGGGAAGCTTTAGATTTTGAAGGTAGATTAAAATATCTCCATACAAGGGCTTTGAAGACGATAAAAGGAATATGTTTTCATCAGTGAATGAATCATCGTGAAAAATAACCTCACCAAGCCTAGGGAAGCCTGACATCAGTTCTGCAAAAATTAGCAACTTTTTGGATTTCACTAAGGAAAAATCAAGATCAAATTCATGTAGAATCACAATCCATTTATTGTGCTTTCTCCCTATGATACACCTTGTAAGGACATACTGAAATGGATTGATATCAACAACCTTGGTAGTCTTGCAGAGTAAGATATAGTGACGTAATCTTTGAACCACATGCATGACTTCTAAGGCTAGCTTATCTACGTGAGAGTACTTAAGTTCAAGACCAATTATATTTCGGCTAAGGTAATAGATAACGTGCTCGTCATCTTCCTGAACCATAACCATACCAATTTTCCTTTCGGATGCAAAAATATAAAGTAGGAAATATCTACTATAGTCTGGGGGCTTCAAAAGAGGTATGAATACCAAGGATTTCTAAAGAGCATCAAAGAAATGTTGGGCTCACTCATCCCATATGAAAGGAGTGACCGTTTTCAAGAGATACATGAAACCCTTAGTTATATTGGCATAGTTATCTATGAAACGATGTTGGAACTTAGCCTTCCCCTATAAACCATGAAGTTGTTGGATATTGCGCGGGGGACGAAATCAAATTATTGCCTCAAGCTTCATAGGATCCACCATGATCCCATGCTTAGAAACTATGAATCCCAAAAGGAGGCAAGACCTAACATAAAAGATGCATTTGTGAGGGTTCAACTGAATGTGATAATAGCGACATATTTCAAATACTAGTCGAAGGTGAATTGAATGATCAACCCTCTTTTGAGAGTGAGAAACAACATCGTATAGATAGGCTCCAACAATATGCTTAAGATCGTGAAACACAAAGTTCATGGAACATTGCAATGTTTCTCCGACGTTTTTAAGAACGAAAGGAATTTTTTGGTATGAAAAGGTACCCAAGGAAAAGTAAATGTCGTCTTGTGTTGATCCTTGGGTTTAATTTTAATTTGATTAAAACTTGAAAATTCATCCATACAAGAAAATACTTCACTTATCGCACACTCATTAATAATATGACCAATAAAGGGAGTTGGGAAGTTATATTTAGTACATGATTTATTTAGGTCCCTAAAATCCATATTTACATGAATGGTTCCTTGCTTGTTATCTATGGGAACAAGGTTGGATACCCATTCAGTCAAGGGAACTGGGTAAATGAAGCGTGTTGGGAAGCTTCTCTACGTCTGCCTTAATAATGGGGGTCTTCCTAGGATTTACATATCTAAGTCATTTTTTAGTAGTTTTAGCATTCAAATAAGGTTTAATTTCATGTTCAAAAATACTGGGTTCAATCCATGGAATCTCTTCTTATGACCAAGCAAATACATCTCATAATTCCTTGAAGAGATTGATGTAGATTTGAATTTCTTCAGAAAAACAATCTGCATTGATATATACGTTTTCGATATTAGCAAGGGTTCGAGAGATGTCGATCATGATGATAGGACTAATGTTCACCATGTTTCCTTCATCATATATACCATGCATATATAAAAGAACCACAACGTGACCAACCATCTCACTCAAGGGGGACCTAAACTCATCCTATTCAATCCATTCAAAGTCTGGGAGAAAATAAGATCTATGATGAAGATCGTCCTAAGTCCTGTCAACACTAGACATGGCCTCTCAAATGTCTTCATCCAAGGATAAATTATCATCAAGGGAGTCATTCAAACTAGATGAGTGGGCATCCCATATGGGCTCTAAGATAGGATCCATCTCTTCTGTCTGCGAGGAGGGTGGATCCTGGTCTGGATTAGCTTCGTGTATAGACTAATACACAATTTCTACTGCAGGAAGCAACATTTCCATCCTGATGTGTGAATGAAATTTATATGACACATATGGAGAAGGTAGGGTTCATGGGTCTGTAAGATATGGCGTACAAAAAGGAATGAACCTCAATGACGATGAAGACTCACTAGAGATGGAATTAATGTATGAGATCAACGCCAACGAATTAAAAGTTCCCAACAAGGAGGAATACATTTTGACACCAACATTCTTAGTTTCCTACTGATAATTATGGATAACACAGATAGAAGGTCCTACTGATGCAAAAGGACCAGGATGCGCAAACAAAAATTTATCGATTGTCACAATCTTCCCTTCATGAGGAAAGCATAAAACAGGAAAAATCGACAACACAATGAATGTCATAATGTAAATCTAATTACGCCCCCAAAAAAAAATTTATTCAAGAGGTGCATCAACCACCTTGACTTTGACCTCGATAGTCTTTCCGCCTAACTAGATTGAAAAAGAGGGAAGGATACCATGTGGTAAAAAAGAATGTCCATAGAATGTAGTTAACAGGGTCATGGATTGGGAAAGTGGCGGAGAGATAATGGCTTTCCAACAAGATAGAGACATTACGGATGTCATATCACTTTCATCTATGACAGTATGATTGATGGTGATATTCATACCCTCCACATGGATTTGAAAGGCCACATTGTAAAGAAAGTGAGGCTTGACATATGGAACATCGAACTTGATAACTTTTGAGCGAATCAAGTCTAAAGCTCCTAAATCATATAAAAATGAATTCCTCTTTCTAGGAAACATCTGGAGCACCTCCAAAGATGACATCATGCATGAAGTTTGGCCGAAATACTAAAAAATCCAGTAATTTTGGGTAGCACTGGCATTACGATTATGGAAGAACGCTTAAGGAATCCTTTCAGAATATGAGACAAAGGTTTTGTCTTATCAATTTGCAAAGGTGTTTTCATTGGAGGAGGATATTGACATACAACAGGTTGTGAAGAACTGTAATCAAGAGTCGTATTAGCGCCACTAAACTCAGATTGAACCATATTGAGACATTGATTCCCACCATCATGTGCCTAGGGATTTTGGCTTCCACTCGATGTATTCTTTGAAATGTAAGGAAAGAAGGACTTGAGGAACCATTCGAATAGAAAATATGGAGGAATGTAAGATTTAATCAACCTATTCCATCTATGACACTCTTGAATATGATCAAATATGTGGGTGGACTTATCTTGATGAAAATCTGATAAAAGTTCTATGCCAACATCGTAAAGAACCGAAAATTGGAAGTGGTTGAGAAAAACCAAGAACAACTCATTGAAAGTTTCATATTTTCCCCCATGTAGCTTGATTTACACTTAATGGAAACCCCCATAAGGGTGCATTGAAATAGTCTAAAAAAAAATAATTGTCATTAAGGGAGTTAGACGAGCACTATAGGTGAAAAGTAGTCACATAATCACGTAGGTCCTCACCAGTCTTTCCTCAAACTTTGGAATTTCAGAGGGAATATTGGTAGGGACGGGGGGGCATGAAAAATTGTTACACATTGGTTCATTCATCATTTTTTACAAGTCTGGAAGATTCAACGTGGCTAGGAAAGGGAGTCAGGGTTGCGATTTCTGAGAACAAGATCTCAAGAAAGATTGGTTTTGGGAGATCGCAGGCCAACCACAGTTCTGGTATACACCATGGCCCTATCTAGTAGGACAATATCCTCCTCTGAATTGATTCATAAAATGTTGCAATGGAATTTTCACCGAGGAAGATTCTTACGAGGATAAAGTGACATGATAAGGGTTACTCATCGAAGGATATATATTTCCCCTAGAAGAAGGAAGTCCATCCCAGGGGTTTCCCATACCATACAATTTACTCCCACCTGATGAAAAACCAGAGGCCAGAGGAATGTTTTCCATGAGATAAGTTTTTGTACGAATCAATTGTTGGACACATCTACCACACTTAGTGGGGGGGGGGGTGAATGAGTGTGGGGCTCTTTTTCCCAAAACTTCCTTCTTACACAGAATTCCTTAGTTAACATTCAACATTTACTCATTACCCATTGTTTTCATTTATAACCAATTAGATGTGAACATATATCAACAACATATATGAGAAATATATCATCAACAAGTCATCACCACAAGGAACACAAAGAATAGAAGATGTATGTAAATTTTTTTTTTTATTATGGACAAAAATCCGGAGGTTTTTCAGCAACAACTAAATAGAGTACAACTCTACAAGAGCACCAGCTCTATAATGCAAGACTCATCTTACGCACTCAACACCAAGTGAGATGAGGCAACAATCCTCAACAGATATCAATTTGCAATAGGTATGCAACTTGTCAGTAGTGCAACCCGCGTGTGTACGCACCCTGGCTCACTACAACTCACGTGTGTACGAGGCTAGTGTATACAAAATCATGTGTATAACTTATGAACTATTAGGGTTTATCCTCCAAGATCAACTCAGATCCTCTACAACCAATATATCATTCTCTTTTGTCTCTAACTGTCCAATCTGACCACTAGCCAGTCACAACACATCCAAGATTTCCAATAGTATACTCATGCTCCACAATAAATCAATATGAATGTTATCTCAATCATGTATAAAAAAATAGTATACCATATCAATAATGTCACCACTTAAGCATAAGAGTACTTCTCACTCCATCAACCAAATCAACCAAACTGAACCACATCATAGAATCCATACAAAGAATTCCCTAAGCATTCACATCACATCAAACAATAGTATTCATCAATACAATAATGTAACCATACCAGTGTCTCAGTGATAGATCTGATCTCATAGAGTGGAGATCTGGAACCTGCTTCAGTCTTCAACAACCAGTGATCATCTCAAACACAAATCTCCATGATTTTATCTACTGTATGCTCCTTGTCTACATATATCCCATGTATGTACGTGTCATGGCTCATTATAGCTTACACCCAGGCCCATTACAGCCCGCGCATACCTCAGAAACTAGGGTTTCTGAAGCTGCGAGACTTTTTCTGTCAAGATATCCGATATTGCCAAAACTTTGATGCATCCATGAAGTCCTCCTCACACTTTTTCTTAGATAGATCTTCAATCATGTTCAAGAGATCAGGACCAATGCCCTCACAACTCTTCATTTGATCCACAAAAAGGATGTATAGAAAGAGTCCGTAGCTATCTTGTTATACTTTCATCCTTTAGGTCATAACCCATTTATAGGTTACAACCCATTTCCTGAGTCCTTAACCTATTTTCCTTATTTTAGGGTTAACCACTTTTTCCATAAATAGAAAGTTCTCAATACTTTATCATTTAAATATTCCTTCTTGATTTTTCACTTCTCTTAACTATTTAAATAATCTACCTTGACTTTGTCACTTTGGTTTATCATTTAAATAATGATTTCTTCTTTAAGGTCACTTTTACTTCTTTGACCTTGGGGCTTCAGAAAGCCTTCATAATAGAGTCTTCAACTATAAGTCCATAACTCTCAAACCATGAGGAGTTATGTGACATTGATACAGGAAATGGAATGACAAGAACTATGCATCTAGGATAGTTTCACCAATAAATTCACCGATCTTGATATCATTATTCCACAAACAATCATAGATTCTCTCAATACAACTCAACCACAAAGCGTCTTCTGGTGAGGACTTTCACCATAAGGGGAGAAATTTGGAGTTCATCCATTTTATTTACCCTTATCAATCATGATAAGACCAATAATGATTCATCAAAATATGCATAATATATCAAAGAATCCATCTTCATCGTGTATCGGCTGACAACTCGTGATCCATCTTCATCGATTGGTTTCCACTTGACATCATGGAAATTCTCATCAAGGATAATACATATAGGTTGTTCATTAATCATCAATCAATCGAGATTTTCAATTAATCAGGTGTATCAATCATTTGACATCAAAATAATCAAACCGGTATCAATGACACATGATCAAACAATCTCCCAAATAATCAAACCATTGACATCAATGACAACATTATCCAATAATCTCCTTTGATTGATGGAAATACCAACGATGATTATCAACACCAATCATTGTATCAACATGTAGACAAGGCATGCTCCATATCAATGCCATTATCTCTCCCCATCAATCACATCAATCTAACTGACCATTTCTCCTTTGACATCAATGGAAAATGCATGCATTCTCCTCTTAGGGTTCCCCTTTCTTGAACTCTCCTTGGGGATGCTCCTATTTGTTGCCACTCATATCTCCTTTTGAACAAGGATATCAATCTGATGTAATGCTTTGAAATACATTTCTCATTCTCCTTCTATGATAGCCATCACCACGGAATTATGTCTCTATGATCTTTCTTCAAGTATATGTCTCTTTTCTAGGTATGCATACGATAAATATTTTCCTTCTGATTCTAGGAGGAAGAATGACTCCCCTATGGGTATGTTTCCCCTATTTTCAAATACTGGATCATAGATCAGCCACTCTCTCTATGACGATCCTTGGACTTTGTCATTCATCAAACTTGTGCCATACCATACGTATGGGAAAAAAATATGTCAATAATGAAATAGAGAACCATGAACAAGATATAAACCAAGTACATCATGTACAATTTGTGTGTTCATCATGCACAACATCCATGTATGCCAATATATATTATCCATGGAATGTATCCACCAATATGCCAAGATGTGCATCTCAATATGTCAACCATGTGCATCTATCAATGCCAAACAAAACACTATCTGTGAGTGTACCATCATGCATCATCACTTGCAAAAAGAAAGTAAATCAACCATGTATCAACAAGATATGACTACCCAATGATGTACAACATGAATATCAACTCAACTCATCAACTACATGTCACAATCGTATCCCAATCCATATGCAAAATTCATGCACCATGACATCCAACATAATACTTCAATATATCATAATATATATCGATGAAACTCAAATATGCACCAGCCATGTACTTCCATGGATCAACTTATCAATCATACTCATGGGTTAGTGCCATGCCAAATTTATTTCACATCATCACCTTATATGATCTAACATAGAACCATGAAAACCTGCGACAAACAATGTCAGGAACCTGCAAATAAAACAATGTTAGACTCTGCAACTTTGAGTTATACCATCACATCAAAACGCAGTCTTCATGTGCATAGCCCTTTTCCTTGGGCTTCACCACATATATGTGGCCTGCTCCATCAAGATGGCTTGTGTATCTTATCGACCTACTCTGAGTCAGCCCTACGCTATGTACATGTTGATACCATTGTCGCCATGTAAGCCTCGATGGAATGTTTTTGAACTTCCTTAGGTATTTCATTCTTGTTGCAGGTACACTCTGTCTTCAACCATACGTAGATGTCCACCTTTCGAGAGATTGAGCTCTGGTAATCCATATTTTCAAATATGTCTTCCTTCCTTACTTCATTCCTTGTTCTATCCATGCTATGTAGAAGTCCTCATCGTGGAGTTTCTTCTTGTGTTCCATCACTCTAGTGGATTACTGACCCAAATCTACAAGCGTAGCATCTCATGGTGTTCTGAGTGAACAACAATGTCTCCTAGCGATCACATCCTCAACACCTTATGTGGATTGTTATAAAATATTCTATTGTATCTCCTTTCATAATCTCTACATTCAGAAAGTATTTGTGACCATATCCATTACAAGAATAACAATTTCCATGAAAATGCTCATACCTTTGCTTTGGTGTCCCAAAGTGGCTTCTTGAGGTCTTCCTTTCAACTTTGTTTTTTTTGAAATTTTCTTTTCCTTGTGGAGATGGTTTCTTTGCAACATTGCATTCCTTATTTGATGGACTTACCTCATGTTTCTTTGAGGTGCTTGCTTCTATCTTTGTGTAGCTTCTTCTTTGTATCCAGAACTTGATTTATCAAGTGGTGATCTTTCAATTTCCAAGATCACCCAAGATTAAGTGGGCTATTGAAGAATTTGTTTGACTTTTCTCACCTTCTTTCTAAGGTCAGCAATTTCAGCTTCTAACTTATAACATGAATCTTCCTTTTCATTTTATATGATTCTTCAATAGTTCTTCTATTCTTTTGGCTTCTTCAATTTGGGTCTTCATGGACAATGATTTCAAAAATTTTGCTAATCTCATCATCTACATTCATATCTTCTTTTCCATTCTTTTAGTCTTGTGATCTCTTCTTCCTTTTCTTCTAATTTGATCTTATTGCTCTCCTCTTGCTCCTAAACATCATTTCCTTCTTCAATATGTGCCTTAGACTCCTCCTAAGAAAATTCTTAGTGTTATCCGAAGGATGGTTATAGTCTATATAATAATGATCACTTATATAATGTATATAAACCCTCTTCAATTCCCTTTTGAGCTTTAATAGATTTTCTTCTATTCTTTTCATGGGATAATTACCATCAAATTTTACCTGGAATTGTTTTCTAGATCTTCTTCTTCACTTCAGAAAAGCTCACGACATCATTGCAATCAAGGGTTTTTTTTTTTTTTAGGGTTCTTTACCTTCATTTGAAATATCTTCATGATATTCCTTTTTCTTAACATCAACACATAACTCTTTTCCTTCATTTGAAATATTTTCAAGATCACATCTAGAAATAATAAAATCAAGGGTTTTGGAGATTCTTTGCTTTAATGATCTTGATGGAGTGATGATATTATCTTCTTTCCTTGTTGCTTTGATATGTCTCCTCTAGATTTATCCATAGATCCTTGGCGGATGTGCTTTGTCCCATGCTCTCTTTTATAGGCCTTGAGATTCCACTAAGAATGGTCTTGAGAGCGATACATCATTCTTATTTCCTTCCCATTGGTACCAAATCCTTGACATTCTTCAATGAAATTGATCCACAAATGGATTCCTTCCAAATAGTGGCTCCCATTTCCTTCAAATGTATTCTCATATCTATTCTCCAAGTAGAATAGTTTTTTTTTTCACTCATCAAAAGTTGGAACTACACATCACATCCATTTGTGTGTCTGTATCACCCTTCAAGCTTGTTAGGAGCTTGTAGTGAAGGCCTTCTCTAATTCCAATTGTTGGACACATCTACTACACTTAGGGGGTGAATGAGTGTGGAGTTCTTTTTCAACAACATATATCAGAAATATATCATCAATAAGTCATCACCACAAAGGAACACGAAGAACACAAGATGTATGTAAAATTTTTCATTTTATTATGGACAAAAATCCGGGGTTTTCTGACAAGTGAATAGAGTACAACTCTGCAAGAGGACCATCTCTATAATGCAAGACTCATCTTATACCTCCAGCACCAAATGAGATGAAACAATCCTCAACGAGATATCAATCTACAATAGGCTGCGACACGTCATTATTAAACCGTAATAACTTACATGCCTTGGCTCACACAACCTATGTGTCTTGTGACCCAATGTAATAACAACTGCGTATGCCTTCTAAACTATTAAAGGTTGATCCTTCAAGATCAACTCAAATCTTCTACAACCAATATATCATTCTCTTTTATCTATTACATCCCAATCACGACCACCCGACCCAGGTCTAGCCACATCAATTTTCAATAGTCTACTCATGCTTCACAATCAATCAATATGAATTATATCTCAATCATGTATAAATAACTTAGTATACCATAAATCATGTCTGCTGAAGCACAAAGTACTTTCTCAATCCATCAGCAAATCAACCAAAAGCCCCGGAAACACATCACAGAAGCCATACCAATAATTCCCTAAGCATTCACATCACATCAAACAATAGTATCCATCAAAGATCGGAATGTAACCATGGTCATCTGTTAATGGATCTAAGATCATAGAGTGCATATAAGTGTAACAACCCTAGTTAAAATAGTTGCATAAGGTTTATCAAATATAATTAATTAAATAATTAAGCGTCTAGTGTATGGACAAATAATGATTATTTATTAGCAATATTAATTACTTTATTTTGGTTATATATAGCAAACTACTTTATTTTCATTAAGTATTTAATAACAACAATCTACTTTATTTTAATAAAAAAAAAAAAAATAATAATTTTAATTTATTTATTAGAAAACTTAAACATATGAAGGATAAGGCATTAAATGGATGGATAGAATTATTGAATGGAGGATAAGGTATTGAATGGAAGGATAAAGATAGGTGGCATTAAAAGGAAGAATTGAAAATGGGGAGGATATGAGTGGGCAGAGGCATTTGGGAGAAGGACCTTTGGGAATTTGGGGGGAAGAAAAAAACATTTGGAGATTAGGGACTATATGTGCTGCTAGTTTATGTTACTACGGTTTGGAAGTTTGGGTGGGAATATTCTGAGGGGTGTACCAGTTCTTTGGGAGTTTTGGGCTCAGGGCAGAATCCTCCACCAGAATCCTAGAGCTGAGAGTCCCAGGCAGGCTACATTCCTAAATTTGTGGGGAGGATTTTGGTTTTAAATGGAAACAGCAGGAAGGAGTTCTAGCTAGAATATTGGGAGTATACATGAGAAAGAAATTATGTATTTTTAGTGATTATGATGTGTTACGTGATGTTGTGTGAGTTACTTTCATGTTGTGGATAAATTTAATTTATGCTGAATGAATTATGGATTTAAATGATGAAGATTAAATTGTACAACATACATTTTCTTTATTCTTTATTTTAGCATGTGTTTTATAAAGACTCTGTGAGACCCAGAGACCTTACACGAGCCTTCTGATTTGAAGCAACACAGGAGCCTTAAATGCCTACCTACAATTGATGAATTATCTTCTTTTTAGAACCAACACACTCACCCTGCATCATCAAAAAACAATAAGGTGAATCCCAATTCTGAGAAAATGAAATTACAGGTAAATATGAGCATAACCAATTTCGTCATTAGATAAAAAATTATATATATATCATATTTTTTTTTTTTTTTTTTTTTTTTTCATTCAAAAAAAATTATTCATTTTCTTACAATTCCAACCAAAACCCATCATCGACAAGTCGCATATGCACTTGTAGTGCTCATTGCATGCCACAGTAGCACCCTAGAATTGATTTGTTGCAATTTACTAATATCTAAGAAATTTTTTAAACCAAGACAACTAGATATAATAGGTTGGTTGTGAGACTTACCACTATAGTCTTCATATTGAATTCTAATTAACATTTTCCAAACTATTTACAATCATTATTATAGCATTGTTCTTAATCTCCACATCCAAGACTTGATGATGCTCCACACACGATCACAAACCAAGTGAAATCTACCATTATAAACTGAAAATTGGGCCGAAGGCCACTCTACAATCCTTGAGACTTGCACCTGCAGCCACACAACAACACGATTCAAGTCATACATGAAATAAACACATAAGTCAAGAAAGATCAGTGCAAGTGTCGAGCCTAAGAGACAATCCTCACATCTCATCGATTCAAGCATATTATACCACATATACCAAGCTCCCAAAATTCTTGAGGCTCTGGAGGGAGAAAATGGGTGAAAACTATTTCATCCTTTGGTTCCAGTAGGCTTGGAGGCCTGCAGGATACCATTGTAGGATTTCCTTGGCGAGGGTTAACAGGAAACATCTCAGGAGGATGATACGACAACATTGGTATTAACTCAGTGTCTTCCAAAGGCCTTGAGGCCCTTGAAATTATTTGGGCAAATGAAAAATCATGCAATATGGAGGTTTCAGGTTGAGGATTGCTAGTGGAGCCAAAAACGAAAGGATTTCTGGGAATTCTTTGCGCAATAGGACCGATCTCAGGACTTCGAAAAGAATTTTGAAGCTCTAGAAGATGAGGTTTGATTTGGGAGACATGAAAGCCTATATACGTGATTTCAAAGCGTGGAGAATCATCATGTCGTTGTACTCACTTCTTGGCCTCGCAACCCATATCATACTTATGTGTGCATTTGTAATAGCTTCGAGGATGTTGAGAGCCTAAAATATATTTTTGTCCATATTTTTTCCATGTATAGCCATCGTCACAGTACTACATCATTCCCTACTTGAGTGCCTAGTTTCATTTACCTTCCTGATCCATCTATGTATGGAATTTCAAGGCTCTTATCTTCTTAGTTTATATCTGTCCTGGCAGATCTCAGAAAGAGAACCAAAGGATAATATCCGAAAGGAGCAAAACATCAGGAGTTTCAAACCAATGAGAAAAGAAAAAAATTCGAGGATGTATCCCCAGCAGTTTTGAACGGACAACATCCCCACAAAAGATTGGCAGGAAAAAAAAAAAAAATGCCCAAATGTGGTATGAGAAGCCTTGTGGTGCTCACATCCATAGGTGTGCTATATTAGAACCAAAACCTGGCAGGCCAAGCACACACCTTGTCGGCCACAACCTAGGTTATCAGCAAAACACAAATTTAATCCTCAAAAAAGAAAGTAGCGCCCATTACAAATTATATAAGCCTATGAAACCTAATACAGAACTAGCCACAACCCCAAGTCCACACGTCAAATAGTAAGATCCATACTCTACTCATTTCCAACCTTACACAACCAGTGCATGAGGCGGGCCTTCCCAGGCCTCATGAGTCTCGACCGTGTTCAGTGGGAGAAATCTCAATAATGCCCATGTGTGGCCCACATGGAGCCAACGCTCAAGCGATTTTAAACACATCAATAGAAACACAAGA
This sequence comes from Picea sitchensis, assembly GCA_010110895.2. NCBI lineage: Eukaryota > Viridiplantae > Streptophyta > Pinopsida > Pinales > Pinaceae > Picea > Picea sitchensis. The sequence goes on along the minus strand of SNQJ01S0111974.1, from coordinate 874 downwards.
TCAAACAAACAATACAAGCCAACGCTCAGAGCGGAGCATCGAGGGATTCAGGAGGAGGAGCATGCGACCAAGTACCACCCCCTTGAATCTTTGATGGGAGAGAGCCAGTCGTTAGCATAATGAATGAAGCGGCCGAGTGATTAGGGTTGAGGGATAGCAGTTGCAGAGTAGGAGAGGCCCAGGGTGCGTTCGCATAATGAGATAGGCGGCAGAGTGATTAGGGTTAGGGGATAGAGACCTGGGAAGAGTGCGTTTAGGGTTTAGGGCACGTGGGCCTCATGCGAGGACCCACGATGCCATTTCGAATTTATATTTTTTATTTATTGTTTTAATCTTAAGTAATATTTATTTTATTTTAAATTTATTTTTATTTGTATTTTATTGTCTAAAATTATATTAGATTTGAGTTTAATTGTTTAAATTGTCCATATTTAAATTTAGTTTTTTTTTTAATTATAATTAAATTATCCATGTGTTAAATTGTCCATATTTAAATTATAGATTTAAATTTAGTTTTTTTTTAATTTATAATTAAATTATCCATGTGTTAAATTATCCACATTTAAATAATAGATTTAAATTTAGGTTAAAAATATTTAAATTTATGTTTTAAATTAGTTATAAATTAATGTGATTAATCAAAAGTGGTTAATCAATGGAAATAATTTAAATTAAATTAGTGATTAATTAAGTACTTAATGAATTAATCAATAATAATAATAATAATAGTAATTTTCGGGGTTAATTGAAGGTGTTGATTAAGACGATTGGAACTAGGATTAAAGTTTAGTTTAGATTTTAAGTTATTAATAATTAATCAAATTTAGGTTGAAAATCACATTAATTAGTTTTAGACAAAAAGTTTAAGGACTTA
>SNQJ01S0111973.1:2143-28705 GCA_010110895.2 Picea sitchensis | reverse complement strand
TAATAGGATTGAGATTTGAAAATACAATTATGGATTTTATTTTATTTGAAAATAAAATAAAATATATATTATTATCAATTGTGGTTTACTTATAGTTAATTTGACAATAATTGACTTTAGTTCATTATCACTTGTATTAGTTGAACAAATTTAATTGTGGTAAATCATGATTGACCATGATTAATTATAGTTGACCATATTGAATGATGGCTAACCATGGTTAATAATGTTATATTATGGTTCACAAGAGTTTGACCATATTTGATAAAGTTTTATGCCTTTGATTATAATTCTAAGTTGACTCACAAACATTAGTAGAGACACTTGTGATAAATCATGTTTAATCAAGTTTCTTATGGTTGACCATGTTGATAATGATTGACTTTATTTGACTATGGTTGACTTCGATTCATCGTGGTTGAAAACATACATGACTATAAATGAGTTAGTTCACTTCATTGAGTATAGGTGATTGTGGTTGACAACCATGTTGACTATAATTGGTTATGGTTGATAATTCTTTACTATGGTTGACCATGGTTGACTTTTCCTGTAATTGACCATGTTAACTATGGTGGAAAAAGGTGGATTATAGATGATGGCGGTTAATTTGTTTAACCATGGTTAATGATGGTTGGCTATGGATAAAAATGGTTGACACCAATTGACCATGTTAACTCGGATAGTTGTGATTTACTATGGTTGACCTTGTTGGCTATATGTGAGCATTGATGATGATGACTAACTATGGCTGATTAGGATTGAATATGGTTAACCATGTTGGCTATTATTGAGCATGGTTAACTATGGTTAACCATGTTGGATATTGTTGACCGTGGTTAATAATGGAAATGTTGTGCATGTTGATTATGATTAACTATGGTTAATTTTGGTTGACCATGGTTAATGATGCTTACCTATGATTGACCATGTTCAAATAAAGTTTTCCGTGGTCAACTATAGTTCATTGTTAGTGACATTTATACTAAAGATAGATATTGTTAACAATGGTTGATTATTGTTCAAAATCGTTTACTATATTTAATCATAGCTCACTATAGTCTACCATCTTAATCATGGTGAAGAAAGTTGACTATGTTTATCCATTATAGATCATGGTTGACTATATTTATGGTAAGTTTCACCATAGTCATCAAATTTGGTTGAATTGGCATGAATGGTATGGAAATTTGAAAATTTGATTTGGTTGGTGAACTATTTGGTTTAATTTGATTTATTTTTTTCAAATCTCAAGTGATATATAAATTTGAATACTTTTGGTTTGATTAATGCTGTCTTTAATACTATTATTTAGGTTCTGATTTAATATGTTTGAATATTTCCAAAGGATTTATTTATGCAAGTCTAGTTCAATGGATTTTTGGATGAACTAAATGCATTTATATATGGATCTGTATCATTGAAATGAGTTGTCCGAGAGAAAATTATGTAAAAAAAATACTTTTCAAACAACTAGGATGGGTTGGGATGGGATTGGCAGGTACTACATAATGAATTTTTTTATTATAAGCATATTTCTTAAGCATCTTTCTTGATATACATCATGATTTTCCCTGCAGGCCCATGCAAGCACCTCTTCTAGCGCTGCACCCTCTCAATGCATGCATGATCCATACTCATTATTCTAGCCGATGGAGAAAGGTATATGTAATACTTTAGTTTTGTTTCAACTCAAACTTTAGTTATGTTATTTACTTTCAAACATAGGAGTAAGAAAAATAGATTGATTATTTCCTAGTGCCAATAGGCCATCTTAGGAGGGCCTCCTTCATTGTTCTTTGTGGTAGAGGGATCACAACAAATTCAGGAATACCATGACCTTTTTAAAAACCAAATGGGGGCATATGTAGCATTGTAGCATATAGTAAGTAGATCAGATTGATTTTTTCCTAGTGTAGGCACGCCTTCTTAGGAGGGCCTCTTTCAATGTACTTTGTGGTAGAGGGATGACAACAAATTTAGAAACACCGTGACCTTTTTAGAAACCAAATGGGGACATACATAGCATTGTAGCAGATAGTAAGAAGATCAAATTGATTGCTTTCTAGTGCAATTAGGCCATCTTAGGAGGGCATCTTTCAATGTTCTTTGTGGTGGAGGGATCACAACATATTAAGGAACATCATGGCCTTTTTAGAAACAGAATGGATTCATATATAGCATTTTGTTAGATATAGGGAAATCTAATAGGATTAGAAGAACATACAATTCTCAATGCATGTGAATATTAGGAGAGGATATGATAAATATTGGTGAACTTTGACAAGCAATTATTTTTAGAATTGGAAATTTTTCAATCCAATGTTTTTTTTATATAGTATCGAATTCCAATTTAAACTTGATAACTATGAGTTGAGTTTAACTATGATATCCACCATGGTTGATTATGGTAGACAATATAAGAGATCATGTTGACTATGCTTAAAGTTGGTTTTTGATTTTCAATGTTAACTCTCATAGTCATGATGAAAAAAATATACTACATAGTAAACCATTTTAATTATAATACAATTAAATATGATTTAACTATAATTAATATCGATATAATATTATTACAGTTATACTAAACCATATCACAAACATTTTTTAATAATAATTTACAAATCTACTCATTATAATAATAATAATAATAAAAATAAAAATAAATAAGACTACATTCATCGTTATAATTTAGATACTGCACGATGTATTTTATTTGTAATTTTAGAGCTTAGTGATTATGGGTGTCATGAGTGGTCTTTCTGGATATATATATATATATATCATTGATTCCACATTTCGCATTGGTTAAATTCCCGCTGTGTTTTATAATGCGTGGAAATGCACGAAAACGAGTCATTAAAAAGTCCAAAATATTGACGAGAGAAATTCTGCAAGGTCCACGAATCCGCCTCATACCTTCCTACGGATTCATCATTCTTCGTCGCATTCTTACATTTCTCCCGTAGGCGTCAGCGCGCACATATCTTTGTTACGTTCACGTATTTACTTCGCTTGACGCATTATCCACTGCTTTATTATTATTAAAAACAGTATTTGCAATAATTATGGCAATTACTGGATCAATATCCACTATTTGCAATAATTAAAAACAGCATTTGCAATAATTATTATTAAAAACAGTATTTGCAATAATTATGGCAATTATCCACTGCTTGACGATAATTATGGCAATTACGCGATCAATTATTGTCTCTGAGAGCATCTATTTGGGCAGGTCTGGTTCTAAACTCATATCAATTCCTGAAATTGATATGAGGCTAAAGTTGCTGCAGATAGCATAATTTAAGGCACTAATTATAGTTATGATCCACTGAATAATATATTGTGTTGGGAGGAGTTCTGATCGCGGTTTTGTGAGGAAAAATGAAAGATAGCAAGATATCAACTGATACAAAGTGATCGGAAGTGCTTCGCAATTCTCAGTTAATGATCGCCAAAATTCAGAAGGTGGATGCCACATAAGCTTCCTCCCACCCGCTAATGTCTAAGGGGGCTCAAACTCGTCAACCCCATGGAAGAAATACTGCCATTTCGATCAGTGGAAACAACTATGAAAGCATGTAAGCATCGTGGCGAACCATTTTCACGGAACATCATGTTTTATATTATGGTTAATAGTGGTTGACTTTTGCTATAATTGACAAGTATTGTTAACAATAATTCACTTTTATTGACCCTGGGTAACCAAATTTACCCATGTTGACATAGCTCAATATGATTAAGAAAGGTCGACCTTATTGATTATCTAGGATCATGGATGATGATGATTAACTAGGGTTGATTATGAATGATTATGATTCACTATAGTTGATCATGGTTGATTATGATTTACCATGGCAATACTACCCATGTTGATTATGGTTGACCAAGTTGACTATGGTTAACTTTGGTTCACCATGATAGATGATGGTCAACTATGGTTATCTATGGTTGACCATCTTCAACTAAGGTTTTTCATGGTCAACTATAGTTATTTATGAGTAACATTAGTTGACTAAGACCATTGTCATTAACCATTGATTTGTAAATTGCTATGGATATTCCATTGGAATAGTTCATAGCAACAGATCTTACAAGTCTCTGCAATCTACTATTATGTAGTGTTTTACTTAAGATTAAAATTTAACGTTACTAACTTAATGCATGAAAATACTCAATAATCATCCACACCATGAATACAAGATGTACCCTCGGAAAAACTTATAGGGAAAAAACCCAACTAGGAGGTAAAGTCCATGCTTTGCTCTCTTCTTCTCAGCTATGAAATGTAAATACATAAAAATGGGTAAGGACACATGGCAGATCTGTATCTGGGCGAGCTAGATCTCCTGGGACTAGAGGATGCATGAAAAAAACATGTCTTCCACATGATAGCCCCAAAGGAGATTCGTCTCCTCAAGGAGGTCCTCAACAAAGACAAATTGCGCGCCAAACTTGCAATACAAAATAGCCCATCAACTGATCTGAAAAAGGGCGTAAAAGATCTCAAAAAGTGAGGACGCAAAATAGATCTCCAATGCATCGCCTCTCTAGGTTCCAAGTTAGTGGAGTCAAGGAAATATGCTCAACTCACTGAATTTTCTTCTTCCAATACACAAGGTTCCTAATGAAAGTAATTTCTTGGAATGTTAGGGCATCAATGGTCTCATCAAACACAAAAAGATCTGCACGAAAATTCACCAATAAAAACCCACAATACTCATGATTCAGGAAACAAAAAGCAACAGTGAAAATATCCAGACTATGCTTTCAGGTATTCAAAAAAACAACAACTCCATTGTAGTGGATGCGGCCAGGTCCTCAGGTGGTCTCGCAATTGCTTGAAACTCTTCAGCCATCACCTTCAATGACTTCACCACCACCAAAAACTCCATCTCAACATTCTACTACCTTATAGGTACAAACATGCATGGCTTTATCACTAATGTCCATGGTCTTCAAACTTCTGAAAAAAAGATCAATCTTTTGAACCTCTTGGACTAGTATAAGAAAGAACAACCTAGACATAATTGGATCCTTGGTGGTGACTTCAAACTCATCACCAATCTTCGGGAAAAGAAAGGAGGTCACTGCCTACTCACACAGGAGGACACCGACTTCAAGAATTTCATTAAGAACAATGAACTAGTGGATCTGGAAAACACCAATGGAATTTAGACCTAGAATAACTAACATGGAGGTCCCTCTCATATCGCCTCATGCCTCGAAATATTTATTGTCTCCGAAGACATCACAACATCAATGGATGATCTTTCCTCCTCCATTCTCCCTTCCTCAGGCTCAGATCACTGCCCCATCTACTTGCACTACCACCAAAGAGAAAAGGATCATTTTTGGCCCTTCATATTCCAAAAATTATGGTTATCCATCCCATAGTTCAAGCCTATGATCCAAAACTATTGGCCATACACCCATCCCCTAGGCCACACAAAAATGTATAAATTTTAACAAAAGCTAAAAATTTTGAAACAACATCTGAAAGTGTGAAACATAACGACCTTTGGGAACATCTTCTTAGCCAAAACACACCAGAGAAGAAAATAGAAACCCTATAACAACAGATCATCCAGGAAGGACACTCAACAACTCTCTCTCATAGAGAATCAAAGATTCAATCCCAAATAGAGGAGCGATGTCAATAAGAAGAAATGATTTGGAAACAAAAATCAAGAATCTCTAGATTGAAGGAAGGAAAACACAACACCTCTTTCTTCCACCACTCAACCATACAACACATAATGCATAACAAAATATATTACCTTAAAAAGCAATATGGCACTCGCCTCAAAACCCACAAGGAAATAGAAACTGAGTTGGTCTCCTACTACAAAGATCTATTCAAGGTGGAGAACCGCTCTAGGGGGGACGCCATTCAATGAGTAGCCAACCACATCCCTATTCTGGTCACTGATCAATACAATGCCTCCCTAATGCACCCAATCAGTCTCCAAGAGGTGGAATGTGTTGTCATGCAAATGAAAGAAGGCACGACTCCTGGGCCAGATGGTTTTACAATAAACTTATTCCATTCTTATTGAGATCTACTAAAGAGGGATGTGTTGGACATCATGGAAGAATCGCACAATTGTCAATGGGTCCTCCCTTCCCTCAATGCCACCTTCCTCACTTTGATCCCCAAAGAAGAAACTGTTGCAACTCCAAGTAAGACCAGACCCATAGCTCTATGCAATGTTATCTACAAAATCATCGCTAAAGTCATAGAAAACAAGTTAAAACCTCTCCTTCCCCTACTTATATCCCTCGAACAAACGGGATATGTCGAGGGAAGGAAGATTATGGATGGAATTATTCTGGCACATGAGGTCATCCATTCCCTAAAAACCACCAAGAAACCCGACATGCTTCTTAAACTAGACCTCTCCAAAGCTTTTGATCGCCTCAGTTGGGAATACATTGAAAAGATTCTCATAGCCTTTGGCTTCAGTCAAGACTGGGTACATTGGATCGTCTCTCTCCTTTCCTCAACCTTTTTATTTTTTCTTGTCAACATCTCCCCCTCCCCCACCTTCATTCCCTCTTGCGGAATTCGACAAGGATATCCCATCTCCCATTTTATTTTTATCGTCATGGTTGAAGGGTTAAGTCGAATTCTAGAAAACGCCGTATCAAATAGCTCTCTTAAAGAACTGATTCTCCACAATAGTCATCCCTTGACCCACCAAACATTTGTTGATGATAACCTACTCCTAGAACAACCCTCCATTCAAGAAGTCTCCACCCTTAAAATCCTTCTGAACACCTTTTCAAATGCCTCAGGAGCATCTGTTAATTTGGAGAAATCTCTCATCTTCTTCTTCAACATGCTCCCCAATACCCAACAAAACATTTCTAGAACCCTGGGTTTTGCTTCCAACTATCTCCCCTCTAAATACTTGGGCACTCCCCTAATCGCTTCAGCCATCAAACACTCCACCTAGAAAAAACTCATCGACACATTAACTCAAAATATATCCTCCTCGACCTTTAGAAACCTCAATCTAGTTGGGTGCCTAGTTATCATAAAATATTTTTTGCAAACGATACCTTTGTATCTCTTCTCTGTTCTTGCATCCCCCAAATGGGTGCTCAATTCCATCTGCAAGATACACTGTACTTTTTTATGGAGTGGTGATAATAACACACACAAATGGGATTTGGTCAAATGGGACACAATTGTTCACCAAAGAAAATGGGAGGCCTAATCCTAAGGGATGCAATCAAGAGAATTGAAACTCTCAGCACAAAAACCAGGTGGAATTGGATATCCAACAACTCCAATACTTGGGCACATCTTTGGCAAAAAAAATATGCCTCAAATTGGGACCCTCACAATTTGAACCGCTTCACTCATAACTCTCAGGGCTCCCTCATTTGGAATTCTGTAAAATGCCAATGTAACCTCATCCAACAACACAACTTTTGGGAAATAAAAAATGGCGCCCATGCAAATTTCTGGTCGAACTCTTGGCAGCAACTTCCAAGCTTGGAAAGACACCATAATTTACCACCACTAGGAAATACAAAGTTTAAGGACAATTGACATACTACAGATCAACAAAACTTCAGGCAGTGGTTACCTCTCCACAACTCTCTTCTCCACTTGCCGACAGAAACTAGAATGCAAATCATGCAATATGTGAGCAATCGAAAAAATTTGAATCAGTGAGGACAATGACAAGCTCATATGGGGGTACTCTCCAAAAGGAATTTTCACTTTCAAATAATCCTATCAACATATCACCCCCCCTCTGCCAAATCCTCGAGACCCTAGTTGGGCCAAGATTTGGTTCCTCGAAACTTGGCCAAAGATCTTAATCTTTCTATGATTGGTCCACCACAGGTGCATCCTAACTTGGGACAACATCCTCAAAATAAGATTCTCTGGACCTTTGAGATGTGTTCTCTACAACAACAATGAGGAATCCATAGACCATCTACTTGACAGTTGTTATTTCTCCAACAACATATGGGATAATGTAACGATGCTCTGTAGAAAATTTGACTAGGCTCATGGAAACATAACTCGTACTCTAAAAAAATGGTTTGGCAATCCCTACTGGAACACAATTCTCAACCGTGTATGGAAGTTTCTCCCTAGATTCATTATATGGAACATCTGCAAAGAGTGCAACCACCACATCTTTAGAGACTAGTCTTCCTTACAAGACACCCTCTAGGCCATTTGCAGAAAATAGATAATAGAAAAAATTCATCTCCAATCCTAGTCTTACCTTGAATTTAAAGAACAACCAAACGAAGCGTTAATTCTTCATCAATGGGACACCACTCTTGCCACCCACGTCGGACCCCTCTCTTTTGCAAATTCCCACATGAGGCCCCCCTCAAACCGAGTGCACCAGTGTCGTCCTCTTCATGGTTTCCTCAAACTCAACTTTGATGGTGCCTCAAAAGGTAATCCTGGTCCTACGGGTTTTGGAGGCATCTTTAGAGACAACAAAGGTGCCATTGTCTGTATTTACTATATAGCCATAGGCCATGATAACAACAAATCTGTTGAACTGTCGGCTCTCCTCCATGGTGTCAAAATTGCTCAAAAAACAGAACTCTTTCCTCTTTTATTTGAAGACGACTCTCAACTAATTATCTCTATGGAAGTTCATCTTCAAAATGACACTCAAAGACCAAAAATATCCCCTAGTTAGTGTTTGGAATAGGGTCTTCATCATTTGTCTCAACTTATGGAATTCAGGGAATCCATCTCTTTCATCCACATCTGACACAAGGAGAACTCCCTGGCAGACAAAATTTCGAATGAAAGCTTCAAAGACAACTCTGACCTTCAATAACTAACCATGGATGTGCTCTCCAACCACTCCCTTAAGAGCTTCTGTATCGACATTGTGCTCAGGGATTCTTCTCCCCTGGATGCGGGTGTCACCCACATCCACCCGACGAGCTCCTCAAGTCCCCTCAATATGCAACATGAAAATTGGGTGCGCTCCACCTCACCCCCTCCTCATGCGTATTAAACGCTCTCTCGTCCTGAGACGTTGTTCCATTACTCCTCCCAAGGCCTCCGCTCCCCACCTGCATGGCTACTGTACATCACACCAGTCCACGCGCTTGCGAAGGTTGGTAACATTAATGGTGCACGATTTGACCCCCCTTTTCTTGGTGCCTATCACTCTACCAGCCATGAGCTCTCTTGTCATTCTTCCTTTATCTCCTCCACGAGCTAGCTCTTTGCTCTCCACAGGTGGAATCTCTTTGCTCTTTGCATTCGGTGGTGACCCTCCACCCTCGCAACGCCAAAAAAGCACAGTTCCTCTCTCACGCCTCTTCGTAGATGTGCCACCCCCACCTTGGGGTGAAGTGGCCGCGGTGGGCAAGCCTCCATAGTTCCTCCCCCACCCGTCCTGGCCAACCAGGATGGCTATGACTTCTCAGTCCTAGACTCTTTGCGACAACCTCTAAACGATTGGGAAGAAGAGGTTTCAGGCTTCCTCCTAGCATCTCATCCCACCTCTAGGAACCGTCACAATTACTGGGTAGTAAAAAGTTTTCTGGCTCGCACCCTCCTCAGCCTCCCGAGCATCTTTGTTCAAAGCCCTCCTAAATCACCTTGCTCACCCCACTCCCCCACCGCTCAACCTCCTCCTTCTACTCCTCCCTCCCTCGACACCCGTCCTCTTCCTTCCGCGGCCTAACCTAGCACCTCACACCTCAGGAGACTGCCAACAAATCAGTCGTTGCGACTGCTCCAGGAAAGGACAGTTCATTGATGGCTCGCTTCATCAAGAACGCAGGCCTCCCGATTAAGCATCCAAGCTCGAATAGCTCCAACTTCCCCCACAACAATTTTGGTGGCTGCCTTGTTGGAAAAGAAATTCCTCCGGATGGCCCTCCCATCGTGACCGACAAACACTCTTGACGCTCATTCTTTTGTTCTTTTTTCAGTCTTTTATCTATAACTTTCAATTTTTTTCCGATCTTATGTTAGCAAGCAAACAAACAAGTAGCTCTAAGATTTTTTGTAAGCCTAGTTTCCCACCAAAGGGTACGCAGGATGATCAAGTCTCTTCCCCGCCTTGTTTCCCAATAAGGGAAGACCCAAGTTAAAGTTTTTTCCATTCCCACGGACAATCATTTTGACTTTCTGATTGTATCTAATTTTAATAGATTAGTTCGAAAATTTAAAAAAAATAAAAATAAATAATTCTATATCAATTCTATATATAGAGATTTGTAAGCTGCCAGGATCGTCTTACTGAAAAATCCAACTACTGTGAGCAAACTATTTATCAACGCTTGAAATTGAATCCACGACGTTCGAAAACGCCAAAAGACAGGAGGAATGTAGCAAATTATATCCACAAAAGTGCTTCAGAATTCTCAGGTAATGCTCCCTAAAAATCAAAATAAGGTGGATTACACACAAGCTTCCTCCAACCAGTAATGGCTAAGGTGTCTCAACGAAATGCCAGAGATCCGGCTATTTTTGTCAGTGGAAACAACTGTCAAAGAACGTAAGCGTAGTGGCGAACCATTTTCACGAAACAGCTGCGAGGGATTACGTCGCCGTCTTTAGAATTATTATAGGTTTGAAACTTCGTTTTTATGGTATACTTTACATTCTCCCTTGCTTGTAGAATTTAATAGTCGATCCATATATTATAAAAATATTAATCAATGCGTAGAGGAGAGCGAGCCCGCGAAGGGATATGGAAGCTGCCCATGCAGTGAAATATCCAATAGCCATCCCACTCCATGACTAAGCGCTTGCATAAATATATAAGATAGGGTTTACGTTAGTGAGATGGTCTCAAGTTGTGACCTAACGCACTAACCACATATAGAGCTCGAACTTTGTCTAAAACGAGGTTGTTTTGAACGTTAATATAAAAGGAAGAATGGGCGTTAGACTTTTCCACTTTTACATTCACAAAAGCAATGATAAGTGAATGGGTGTAGTAGATTTTCCATATTAAAAAAAACCATTTTCAATTAAGTGGACATAATAGATTTTTCACTTTCAATGTTAATAAATAATTAAAAAAAATGTAAAATATTATATATTATAAAAAAATGGATTTGTTATATTAAAAATTTGATAAAGTATTCGAAAACATCTATGTTTTTTATTTAAAATTACAACGATTAAAACTTAAAAAACTGACATCTCCATTGGTGTGATGATCTTTATATATTTGATATATGAAAGATTATTTTAAATGAATTTCATAAAAATTTAAAAATATTGATTGATTTATATAAATAAATAATAAAATGTAAAACTTTATAAAATAAAAAAATAATTAAGTGAGTATTATAAAATTTTCACATTCACAAAATAAACAAACAAAATTTTCACATTCACAAAATAAACAAACAAAACATATATGTTAGATTTTCCACTTTCAATTTAATATGTATTGTATATTTTTACAATAAAATATTTAAAAAAAAAAAAAAAATTCATAACACAGAAATGAAATCTTTTATATTAAAAGTTATAACATATTTAAAAATTGGAAATATTATAATTACTAAGAATAAATTATGTACATAAAACCATATTTTTTATTGATATTTATTGAATGGATAATCATATCGATTAGACATACAATAAATACAAAAAATATAATTTACAAAAATAAAATAAAATAAAATAATAAATATGCTAGATTTGTTATAAAAATAAATATAAAATGAACATTGTATATTTTTCAATTGACATTTCATAATGAAAATGAAAAATGAATTTTTACCTTTTAAAATTTTATAATAATTTTAAAATTAACAAAGCAGTGAGGAATATGTATTTTTGGTTTAAAATTGTTGTTATTTAAATTTGAGTAGTAACTTCATTAAAATAAATAAATTAATATGTATTAAAAATAAATTTTAAAATTAACAAAGTAGTGAAGAATATGTATGTCTTTTGGTTTAAAATTGTTGTTATTTAAATTTGAGTGACAACTTCTCTACGGTTTTGAACGAGAAATATATTTCTCTACGGTTTTGAAATTAATATTTCTTAGTCGCTTTGTAAATATATAGTAGATCTCTTGGGTTTTGAAATTATATCTTTGTGATTTTGAAAGAGAATAATACTTTTCTCTCTCTCTCTATTTTTTTTAAGATTATATATCTAGGTTTTCAACGCTAGTCAATATCTTAATTTCTAAGATTATATATCTAGGGTTTTGAACAAGAATAATACTTATATGTTGTTTATTTACTTTTTTAGGAGATATTTTATTTATAATATCTATATATCATCTAGGGTTTTGAACGCGAATAATCTTTGTAGTTTTTACTTTTTTACCCAGAATAATCTCTAGTTTCTCTCTCACTTCTATCGTCGTAAATTATATTTTGGCTTCTTCAAAGGGTTGAGCATTTGGACCCCTAAATGAGGTGAGTCACTTTTTACTTTGATTCAATTTTAATTTTATGTAAAGAGATTTAAATATATTTTATTTATTTTTATTTTATGTTCTAAGTAAAAGTTGATTCAGAGATAAAGTCAATCCCACACAATTGTTTTTCTCTTCTTTTCAATATGAGCACTCCACCACTCTATTCAAAAAAATCACCTCTAAGAAGGGAGGCCCCCAAAATCACCCTAGAGATCCTTTTTATGATTATATGGAATCAATAGAAAAAAAATAGAAGAGAGAGATGCCAAAATCCAAATAGAGTTAGAACATTAAAAAAAAGGAGTGAAGAAAGAGACATAAAACTCAAAATAGAGCTAGAGGCAATGATTGATAAAAAATCAAAGATACCATTCAAACTCAAATAGAGATAGATCTAGGGTTCAAGAGTGAATTGCAAACAATGAAGGATGACCAAGAAAATGAAACATTAACAATCAACCCAAGAAGGAGGGCTTGAAGGAAATCACAACTTGAGAGATAGGATTAAAGAGCTAGAAAAAACTAACCAACAATTTGACTCCTCAATAATATGGAAAACAAATTAGATAACAAACCCATCAAATATGAAATGAATAAGCTAATCTAATTGTACCATGAGCGTAACAAAAATCCTTGACCCTCATAATTTTGGTATAAAAGAACAACAAGAGAGGATACACTAGCAATAGTAAAAGAAGAATTAAAAATAAATCACAAATTGATACAACTTACCTCATAGAAGCAAAGAGGCTAGGAAAAATAATTGATCACAAAGATATTGATCCGGTGTCGTGCTAAGTTGTACCCACCATAAATATAATAATTTAGTAAATCTCTTAGCTTAAAAGGGTTGAGAATATTTATAAATGAAGACCCATTCCCGAAGACCAAGTTGAACTAAGGAAGGAAGTTCAAAAGGTAAAAGAAGCCAGAAAGAAGAAAAATGGGCAATAATTAGAAATCTAAAAGCTATTGTTAGATAGAGACCAGAAGGATAATAATAAATAGGAATTCGGGACACTTGGGATCCTTTATTAGAATTTTCATGGCTTTCCATGGCACAAAGGTCCCATGATAAGTTGGATCCCAAATGATATTGATATTGTCCTGCCCAAGTAAACTTGGGAGCATGAGGAATCCAAGGTCCCTAACATGGAAGAATTTGTCTCAGGATAACAGATGGAACAAAAAATCCCACCATAGAGGGATAGAGGCATAGCTTGTTATATTAGAAAAAGCATTTTTCCTCACATTCAACTTCATAAGATTGACCCCTCTTAATCAATACATTTGATATAAATTTCAGACACCACGCAGAAGATGTATATAGCACTTGTTATTTTGCACATATTAATTCTACTTTATAAGAAAAATAATCTAGATAAAATTGAACCCATAATAATTTAGAACAAGATATTTATAATTTTGAAAAATGAAGGTAATATCCTTCCTCGCTAGAGACTTTAATGCTAGGAATGCAACTAAACAAGCTACCTTTTAAGTGATGACTTCAACCATAGTCTTTATGGCTAGATGAGGACCTTGTTTTCTATAATAGCTACAAAAGAAGCTACAAAGACCTAATTGAGAATTTGTATTCATCATATCAAGCTTTGGAAGCTCTCGGCACCTAATAATTTGCAATGAGTAATGAAGTGGCCAAACTCAACCAAGACTTATTCATGGGCTAGGTAGTAGTAGTAGTTTTAGATTATGTGGATATTTGATATACCATTTCCTCTAACAACAACTTTAACCTTTTAAATGAGCATGAGCTTGACTGATCATAAAACTTTAACCCCAACTCTAAAATTTTCCATGCATAGAGTACCATTGGAAGAGAATTATGATAATCAAAGGAATTGTGCTTTGACAAAAAATTTGACATTTTCTTAAAGGATTCAAATAAATTAAAACCCTAACTTATAAGGACAACATTAAAGAACTCTATCATACTCTGATAACCACCTTTCCACTTCCATTAACAAGTTCTCTTCGAGGTGTCCCATAAAAGAATAATAGAACAACCAACCCTTGGTATGATAAAGAATGTAAAATTGCTAGAAAGCAGATTAGGGATGCTTCTAATGAGCCCTAAAACTTGATAAGATCAATGCATAAATCCCCCTCATTAAAAGAAAAAAAGTTATATCAATAAAAGGCAAGAGCATAACTCTCAATAACTATATAAGTTGGATCCCAAGAAGTTTTGGAGCCAAATTCTAAAATGTAGTACTAAAGAAAATAATAGGATTCCTCATCAGATCGAATTCTACCCTAAAAGTTTTTATGAGTTCCCTAATGCCATGGCACCATTCCTATTGTCCCCTACAAAGGAAGAAGTTTTTTCTTTAGTGACATAGAGTTCGGGGTTAAAACAAGAAAGGAAAATATAAGGACATTTAAGGTTACCAAGTTGAAATTTTAAAATTGAGGGCCAATCCTTATCCCCTCACATACACAAGCTCTTAAAATTAGCAGTCAAGAAGGTTTCTAAACCGGATCTAGAAGCCCTCATTGTTCCTATTTTTAAAATGGGATAGAAAAATTTCCACCATAGGGACCATCATGATTAGTCCGATTTTAGCCAAGCTTTATGGAATCATTTTTGAAAAGAAGATTAGCATTTGGCTAGAAAGTCATGGTAAAGAGCTAAAGGACGTACTGGTTTAGGGAGATATCATTCAATCCAAGGACCATCTTGTTATCTTTAGGGATCATTGCAGAGGAGTTCTCAATACTAAAACCAATATTTTGTTGTTTTGTTGACTTAGAAAAGATTTTGACATGGTTCCTAGGAAAAGCTTTGGAATAGGTTGGAAGAGATAAAGTGCCTCCTGAGTTGAGGGTTGCTGCAATAAGGATGTATGAGAACGCTATTTCTAAGTTTAAAAAACACCGAGGCCTAGTCAAAAGAGAGATTAACTCGAATATCGGAGTCAAACAAGGTTGTCCCCTTGTCCCCTACCCTTTGCATATATCGATAAATTAGAAGAATGTTTGAGAAAAGTGCCAGGGTCGGCCCTCTACAACTCCGGGTATAGTCATCAATCTTCTTTCTTTATGCCGATGATATCGCTCTTATGGCAAGGAGTCCCCATGATCTTGAAAACCAACTAAGAATCCTCAAGGATTTTGTCTCCAATATTGGTATGACCCGTTAATACGTAGATAAGACTAAGGTCATGACTAATAAATCCAATAAGATCCCTTTGCGATACCATTGTACTTGAGGGAAGTGAATTCATACAAATATCTGGAATTGATATTCACCACAACTTTAATTAGAACTATAAAGATTGAGAAAAGGATTATTGGGGGATGGAAGCTTATTATGGGCTTGAAAAACAATTGTAAATCGCCTGAACTTTTGAGGTGGGATAAGAAGAAACTCCGCTTTGAGACTCTTGTTACACCTATTATTCTTTATAGATGTGAAGTATGGGGCTGTAGTATTTCTCGTGAATCTTGGAGAAAGATAGAGAAAATACAAAAAGAATTTTAAACTCCATAATCTCAAAAATTAAAGGAAATATGCCCCATCCCATCCTCCTCATAGAAACCAGTCTCCCCATTCATATAATGGCTATGACTAGATACCTAATGTATAAGAACAAGCTAACAACATGGAAGACAAGAGGCTACCTAAACTTCCTTCATCATCTAAAACCACCATCGACTAAGTTAGGATGGCATAAAGACACCCAATCTTGGCTAAACTATTGGGGAATAATGGAAGAAACCATTTTGGTATAATAAAGATACTATTAAAAAGGCCAAATCAAAAATTTAAGGAAAAATGTGGTGTGATAAAGAGTTAGAGGAAAAAGAAAATTAAGGTATTATAAAGATGTAATCAACCCCAATCTAGAAGTTCAAAATTATTCATCTATTTTTCCGTGTGTAAAGAAAAATAAACATTGCTAAGATAAGAACAAATTCTCACTCAGCTCCATAGTGAACTGGCGCTGGTCAATTCTTCTAAAACGCCATGGATGAGAGCGTGTCACCAAGAAGGTTGAAGATGAAAAGCACTTTCTCTTAGATTGTCCAAATTTTATTCCCATATTAGATCTCATTTTCAAAATATTGATCACACTACCAACCTTCCTAACCTCTTAACTCAACAAAAGTATGGTGATCTTGGAAAGCTTCTCTTAATGTTTTTCGAGCACAGAAACAAAATTCTAAAGAATCACAAGTAATCACTTACCCTCTTAAGGTCTGATAGACCAATTAGGCCTTAGTGGACATTAATCATCTTCATCATCATCATTAAAATTTATATATTTGATATATGAAATTTTATTAAGAATTAATTTCGTAAAAGTTTAATTTTATTTATTAATTTTATATAATGAAAGTAAATGAAAATTGAAAATTTACAAAAGAAACATAAAAATGGATATTGTAGATTTTTCAAATTCATAAAATATATTGTAGATTTTTTATTTGAACTTAGTGTGCATTGTAGATGTTTCTCTTTGAATATAAATTAACATAAAAAAATATAAAAAGATTATGAAAAATTAAAATTGAGAACATACGTAATAGAAGATGAAATGTTTGTATTACAATTTACAATATATTTAAAAGTTGATTAAATATTGAATCTATATGTTTTATTTTTAAATTTCAATTATTTAAATTTTTAAGAGTAACATAAGCTTCCTCCAACCCGCTAATGTCTAAGGGGGCTCAACCTCATCAATGCCATGGAAGAGATATTGCTATTTCGATCAGTGGAAACAACTATGAAAGCATGTATGCATCGTGGAGAACCATTTTCACGGAATGTCATGTTTTATATTATGGTTAATAGTGGTTGAATTTTTCTATAATTGACAAGTATGGTTAACAATAATTCACTTTTATTGACCTTGGGTAACCAAATTTACCCATGTTGACATAGCTCAATATGATTAAGAAAGGCTGACCTTGTTGATTATGTAGGATCATGGATGATGATGACTAACTAGGGTTGATTATGAATGATTATGATTCACTATAGTTGACCATGGTTGATTATGATTTACCATGGCAATACTACCCATGTTGATTATGGTTGATCAAGTTGACTATGGTTAACTTTGGTTCACCATGATAGATGATGGTCAACTATGGTTATCTATGGTTGACCATCTTCAACTAAGGTTTTCCATGGTCAACTATAGTTATTTATGAGTAACATTAGTTGACTAAGACCATTGTCATTAACCATTGATTTGTAAATTGTTATGGATATTCCATTGGAATAGTTCATAGCAACATATCTTACAAGTCTCTGCAATCTACTATTATGTAGTTCTTTACTTAAGATTAAAATTTAACGTTACTAACTTAATGCATGAAAATACTAAATAATCATCCACACCATGAATACAAGATGTACCCTCGAAAAAACTTATAGGGAAAAAACCCAACTAGGAGGTAAAGTCCATGCTTTGCTCTCTTCTTCTCAGCTATGAAATGTAAATACATAGAAAGGGGTAAGGACACATGGGAGATCTGTATCTGGGCGAGCTAGATCTCTTGGGACTGGAGGATGCATGAAAAAAACATGTCTTCCACATGATAGCCCCAAAGGAGATTCGTCTCCTCAAGGAGGTCCTCAACAAAGCCAAATTATGCGCCAAACTTGCGATACAAAATAACCCACCAACTGATCTGAAAAAGGCCATAAAAGATCTCAAAAAGTGAGGGCGCAAAACAGATCTCCAAAGCATCTCCTCTCTGGGTTCCAAGTTAGTGGAGTCAATGAAATATGCTCAACTCACTGAATTTTATTCTTCCAACACACAAGGTTCCCAATGAAATTCATTTCTTGGTATGTTAGGGCATCAATGATCTCAACAAACACAAAAAGATCTGCAATAAAATTCACCAATAAAAACCCACAATACTCGTGATTCAGGAAACAAAAAGCAACAGTGAAAATATCCAGACTATGCTTTTAGGTATTCGGAAAAACAACAACTCCATTGTACTGGATGCGGTCAGGTCCTCAGGTGGTCTCGCAATTGCTTGAAACTCTTCATCCATCACCTTCAATGACTTCACCACCACCAAAAACTCCATCTCAACATTTTACTACCTTATAGGTACAAACGTGCATGGCTTTATCACTAATGTCCATGGTCTTCAAACTTCTGAAAAAATGATCAATCTTTTGAACCTCTTGGACTAGTATAAGAAAGAACAACCCAAACATAATTGGATCCTTGGTGGTGACTTCAAACTCATCACCAATCTTCGGGAAAAGAAAGGACGTCACCGCCTACTCACACAGGAGAACATCGGCTTCAAGAATTTCATTGAGAACAATGAACTGGCAGATTTGGAAAACACCAATGGAATTTAGACCTAGAATAAATGACATGGAGGTCCCTCTCATATCGCCTCATGCCTAAAAATATTTCTTGTCTACGAAGACATCACAACATCAGTGGATGAGATTTCCTCCTCCATTCTCCCTTCCTCAGGCTCAGATCACTGGCCCATCTACTTGGACTACCACCAAAGAGGAAAGGATCATTGCTGGCCCTTCATATTCCAAAAATTATGGTTATCCATCCCAGAGTTCAAGACTATGACCCAAAACTGGTGGCCATCCACCCATCCCCCAGGCCACACAAAAATGTATAAATTTCAACAAAAGATAAAAATTTTGAAACAACATATGAAAGTGTGAAACATAACAACCTTTGGGAACATCTTCTTAGCCAAAACACACCAGAGAAGAAAATAGAGACCCTATAACAAAAGATCATCCAGAAAGGACACTCAACAACTCTCTCTCATAGATAATTAGAGATTCAATCCCAAATAGAGGAGCGATGTTGGTAAGAAGAAATGATTTGGAAACAAAAATCAAGAATCTCTAGATTGAAGGAAGGAAAACACAACACCTCTTTCTTCCACCACTCAACCATACATCACATAATGCATAAAAAAATATATTACCTTAAAAATCAATATGGCACTCGCCTCAAAACCCACAAGGAAATAGAAACTGAGTTGGTCTCCTACTACGAAGATCTATTCAAGGTGGAGAATCACTCTAGGGGGGATGCCATTCAATGAGTAGCCAACCACATCCCTATTCTGGTCACTGATCAACACAATTCCTCCCTAATGCACCCAATCAGTCTCCAAGAGGTGGAATGTGTTGTCATGCAAATGAAAGAAGCCACGACTCCTGGGCCATATGGTTTTACAATAAAATTCTTCCATTATTATTGCGATCTACTAAAGAGGAATGTGTTGGACATCGTGGAAGAATCGCACAATCGTTAATGGGTCCTCCCTTCCCTCAATGCCACCTTCCTCACTTTGATCCCCAAAGAAGAAACTGTTGCAACTCCAAGTAAGACCAAACCCATAGCTCTATGCAATGTTATCTACAAAATCATCGCTAAAGTCATAGAAAACAAGTTAAAACCTCTCCTTCCCCTACTTATATCCCCCGAACAAACAGGATATGTCGAGGGAAGGAAGATTATGGATGGAATTATTCTAGCACATGAGGTCATCCATTCCCTAGAAACCACCAAGAAACCTGGCATGCTTCTTAAACTAGACCTCTCCAAATATTTTGATCGCCTCAACTGGGAATACAGTGAAAAGATTCTCATAGACTTTGTATTCAGTCAAGATTGGGTACATTGGATCCTCTCTCTCCTTTCCTCAACCTTTTTATTTGTTCTTGTCAACATCGCCCCTTCCCCCACCTTCATCCCTTCTTGAGGAATTCGACAAGGATATCCCCTCTCCCCTTTTATTTTTATCCTCATGGTTGAAGGGTTATGTCGAATTCTAGAAAACACCATATCAAATAGCTCTCTTAAAGGACCGATTCTCCACAATAGTCATCCCTTGACCCACCAAAAATTTGTTGATGATAACCTACTCCTGGCACAGCCCTCCATTCAAGAAGTCTGCACCCTTAAAATCCTTCTCAACACCTTTTCAAATGCCTCGGGAGCATCTGTTAATTTTGACAAATCTTTCATCTTCTTCTTCAACATGACCACCAATACCCAATGAAACATTGCTAGAACCATGGGTTTTTATTCCAATTCTCTCCCCTCCAAATACTTGGGCATTCCCCTAATCCCTTCAGCCATCAAACACTCTACCTAGAAGGAACTCATCGACACATAAACTCAAAATATCTCCTCCTCGACCTTCATAAACCTCAATCTAGTAGGGCGCCTAGTTATCATAAAATATTTTTTCCAAACGATACCTCTATATCTCTTCTCTGTTCTTGCATCCCCCAAATGGGTGCTCAATTCCATCTGCAAGATACAACGTACTTTTTCTGGAGTGGTGATAATAACACCCACAAATGGGCTCTAGTCAAATTGGACACAATTTGTTCACCAAAGAAAATGGGAGGCCTAATCCTAAGGGATGCAATCAAGAGAAATGAAACTCTCAACACGAAAACCTGGTGGAATTGGATATCCAACAACTCCAATACTTGGTAACATCTTTGGTACAAAATATATGCCTCAAATTGGGACCCTCACAATTTGAACCGCTTCACTCTTAACTCTCAGGGCTCCCTCATTTGGAATTCTGTAAAATGCCAATGTAACCTCATCCAACAACCCAACTTTTGGGAAATAAAAAATGGCGCCCATGCAAATTTCTGGTCGAACTCTTGGCAGTAGCTTCCAAGCTTGGAAAGACAACATAATTTGCCACCATAAGGAAATACAAAGTTTAAGGGCCATTGGCGTACTACATATCAACAAAACTTGAGGAAGTGGTTACCTCTCCACAACTCCCTTCTCCACTTGCCAACAGAAACTAGAATGCAAATCATGCAATATGTGAGAAATCAAAAAAATTTGAATCAGTCAAGACAATGACAAGCTCATATGGGGGTACTCGCCAAAAGGAATTTTCACTTTCAAAGAATCCTATCAACATATCACCCCCCCTCTGCCAAATCCTCCAGACACTAGTTGGGCCAAGATTTGGTTCCTCAGAACTTGGCCAAAGATCTCAATCTTTCTATGATTGATCCACCACAGGTGCATCCTAACTTGGGACAACATCCTCAAAAGAAGATTCTCTAGACCTTTGAGATGCGTTCTCTACAACAACAATGAAGAATCCATAGACCATCTTCTTGACAACTCTTCTTTCTCCAAAAACATATGGGATAATGCAGCGATGCTCTGTAGAAAATACGACTAGGCTCATGGAAACATAACTCGTACTCTAAAAAAATGGGTTGGCAATCCCTACCAGAACACAATTCTCAACCGTATATGGCAGTTTCTCCCTAGATTCATTATATGGAACATATGGAAAGAGTGCAACCACCGCATCTTTGGAGACCAGTCTTTTTTAGAAGACATCCTCTGGGCCATTTGCAAAAAATAGATAATAGAAAAAAATCATCTCCAATCCTGGTTTGACCTCGAATTTAAAGCACAACCAAACAAAGCGTTAATTCTTCAGCGATGGGAAACCACTCTTTCCACCCACATCGGACCCCTCTCTTTTGTGAATTCCCACACGAGGCCCCCTTAAACCGAGTGTGCCAGTCTCCTACTCTTCATGGTTTCCTCAAACTCAACTTCGAAGGCGCCTCAAAACACAATCCTAGTCCTACGGGTTTTGGATGCATCTTCAGAGACAACAAATGTGCCATTGTCTATATTTACTGCAGACCCATAGGCCATGATAGAAACAACTCCGTTGAACTCTTGGGTCTCCTCCATGGCCTCAAAATTACTTGAAAAATAGAACTCTTTCCTCTTTTATTTGAAGGCGAATCTCAACTAATTATCTCTATGGAAGTTCATCCTCAAAATGGCTCTCAAAGACCAAAAATATCCCCTAGTTAGTGTTTGGAATAGGGTCTTCATCATTTGGCTCAACTTATGGAATTCGGGGAATACATCTCCTTCATCCACATCTGATGCAAGGAGAACTCCCTGGCGGATAAAATTTCCAATGAAAGATTCAAAGACAACTCTGACCTTCAATAACTAAGCATGGATGAGCTTTCCAACCAATCCCTCAGGAGATTCTGTATTGTCATTGCAAAAAGGGATTCTTCTCCCCTGGATGCAGGTGTCACCCCCATCCACCTGGTGGGCTCCTCAATTCCCCTCAACATGCAACATGAAAATTGGGTGTGCTCCACCTCACCCCCTCCTCATGCATATTAAACGCCCTCCCGTCCTAAGATGTTGTTCCATTACTCCTCCCATGGCCTCTACTCCCCACCTGCATGGCTATTGTACATCACACCAATCCACGAGCTTGCGAAGGTTGGTAACATTAATGGCGCACGATTTGACCCCCCTTCTCTTGGTGCCTATCACTCTTCCAACCACGAGCTCTCTTGTCATTCTTACTTTATCTCCTCCATGAGCTAGCTCTGTACTCTCCACAGGTGGAATCTCTTTTCTCTTTGCATTCGATGGTGGCCCTCCACCCTTGCAATGCCCAAAAAACACAGTTCCTCTATCATGCCTCTCCGTAGACGTGCCACCCCCACCTTGGGGTGAAGTGGCCGCGGTGGACGAGCCTCCACAGTTCCTCCCCCACCCATCCTGGCCAACCAGGATGGCTATGAATTCTTGGTCCTAGACTCTTTGCGACAATCTCTAAACGATTGGGAAGAAGAGGTTTCAGGCTCCCTCCCAGCATCTCGATGCACCTCTAGGAACCATCGTAATTACTGGATGGTAAAATTTTTTCTCGCGTGCACCCTCCTCAGCCTCATGAGAATCTTTGTTCAAAGCCCTCCTAAATCACCTTGCTCACCCCACTCCCCCACCACTCAACCTCCTCCTTCTGCTCCTCCCTCCCCCGACACCCATCCTCTTCCTTCCGCGGCCCAACCTAGCACCTCACACTTCGGGAGACTGCCAACAAATCAGTCGTTGCTACCACTCCAGGAAAGGACAGTTCATTGATGGATCGCTTCATCAAGAACGCCGGCCTCCCGGTTAAGCATCCAAGCTCAAATAGCTCCAACTTCCCCTAGTGACAGTGACAATGATTTTGGTGGCTACCTCGTTGTAAAAGAAATTCCTCCGAATGGCCCTCCCATCGTGACCGACAAACACTCTTGACGCTCATTCTTTTGTTCTTTTTTCAGTCTTTTATCTATAACTTTCAAGTTTTTTCCGGTCTTATGTTAGCAAGAAAACAAACAAGTTGCTCTAAGATTTTTTGTAAGCCTAGTTTCCCACCAAAGGGTACGCAGGATGATCAAGTCTCTTCCCCGCCTTGTTTCCCAATAAGGGAAGACCCAAGTTAAAGTTTTTTCCATTCCGAGGGACAATCATTTTGACTTTCTGATTGTATCTAATTTTAATAGATTAGTTCCAAAATTTACAAAAAAAATAAATAAATAATTCTATATCAATTCTATATATAGAGATTTGTAAGCTGCCAGGATCGTCTTACTGAAAAATCCAACTACTGTGAGCAAACTATTTATCAATGCTTGAAATTGAATCCGCGACATTTGAAAATGCCAAAAGACAGGAGGAATGTAGCAAATTATATCCACATAAGTGCTTCAGAATTCTCAGGTAATGCTCCCTAAAAATCAAAATAAGGTGGATATAATCATATTTATTGGATATAATCATATTTATTGATTAGATATAATAAATATAATAAAAAAATATAATTTACAAAATAAATAAATAAAATAATAATAAATATGGTAGATTTGTTACATTAAAAAAAATAAAATAAATGGACATTGTATATTTTCCAATTGACATTTCATAGAAAAATGAATTTTTTACTTTAAAATTTATAATAATTTTAAAATTAATAAAGTAGTGAGGAATATGTATGTTTTTTGGTTTAAAATTGTTGTTATTTAAATTTGAGTAATAATTTCATTAAAATTAAAAAAAAAAAATTAATATATATTAAAATAAATTTTAAATAACAAAGTAGTGAGGAATATGTATGTCTTTTGGTTTAAAATTGTTGTTATTTAAATTTGAGTGACAACTTCTCTATGGTTTTGATAATATTTCTTCGCGGTTTTGAACGGGAATACTACTTCTCTGCAGTTTTGAAATTAATATTTCTCCGCAGTTTGGAACGAGCATAGTAGATCTCTGCAGTTTTGAAATTATCTCTATTTTTTTTTAAGATTATATATCTAGGGTTTTCAACGCAAATAATATCTTAATTTCTAAGATTATATATCTAGGGTTTTGAACAAGAATAATATTTATTTGTTTGTTTATTTTTTAGGAGATATTTTATTTCTAAGATTATATATCTAGGGTTTTGAACAGGAATAATCTTTGTAGTTTTTACCTTTTTTGCCCAGAATAATCTCTATAGTTTCTTTGGACTTCTCTGTCGTCTTCAGAATTTTATTTTTGTCTTTTTCAAAGGGTTGAGCATTTGGACATCTGAAATGAGGTGAGTCACTTTTTACTTTGATTCAATTTTAATTTTAAGTAAAGAGATTTAAATATATATATTTTTATTTTTTTTATTTTATGGTTCAGAAGTAAAAGTTGATTTGAGAGATAAAGTCAATCCTTAATAATAATTGTTACATCTTTTTTCTCTTCTTTTCAATATGAACACTCCACCACCTATTCCAAAAACTGACCCTAACAAGGGGAGGCCCCCCAAAATCACCCTAGAGATCCTTTATGATTATATGGAATCAGTAGAAAAAAAAGAGAAGAGAGATATGCCAAAATCCAAATAGAGTTAGAAACATTAGAAAAAAGGAGTGAAGAAAGAGATGTAAAACTCAAAATAGAGTTAGAGACAATGATTGATAAAAAAATCAAAGATACCATTCAAACTCAAATAGAGGATAGATTCTTAGGGTTCAAGAGTGAATTCCAAACAATGAAGGATAGAATTCAAGAAATGGAAAAGCATAAACAATCAACCCAAGAAGGAGGGGTTGAAGGAAATCACAACTTTAGAGATAGGATTAAAGAGCTAGAAGAAAAACTAACCAACAATTTGATCCTCAATAATATGGAAAACAAATTAGATATCAAATCCATCAAAGAGGAAATGAATAGGCTAATTGAATTGGACCATGAGCATAACAAAAGAGCCTTGAAGCTCATAATTTTTGGTATAAAATAATAACAAGAGGAGGATACACTAGAAATAGTAAAAGAAGAATTAAAAAATAAATCACCGATTGATACAACTTACCTCATAGAAGCAAAGAGGCTAGGAAAAATAATTGATCACAAAGATAGGTTGATCCGTGTCAAAGTAAGTTGTATTGACCATAAATATAGCACACTTCGTAAATCTCCGAGATTAAAAGGGTCGGGAATATTTATAAATAAAGACCTCATTCCTGAAGACCAAG
This sequence comes from Picea sitchensis, assembly GCA_010110895.2. Classification (NCBI taxonomy): domain Eukaryota; kingdom Viridiplantae; phylum Streptophyta; class Pinopsida; order Pinales; family Pinaceae; genus Picea; species Picea sitchensis. The sequence goes on along the minus strand of SNQJ01S0111973.1, from coordinate 2,941 downwards.
CTGAACTAAGGAAGGCAGTTCAAAAGGTAAAAGAAGTCAGGAAAGAAGGAAAATGGGCAATAATTAGAAATCGAAAAGCTATTGTTAGGGATAGAGACCAGAAGGATAATAATAAATAGGAATTCGGGACACTTGAGATCCTTTTTTGGAATTATCATGGCTTTCCATGGCACAAAGGTCCTATGATAAGTTGGATCCCGAGTGGTATTGATATTATCTGTCTAGCAAAAAATTGGGAGCATGAGGAATCTAAGGTCCCTAACATGGAAGGATTTGTCTTGTGGTTGGCATGGAACAAAAAAATCCCACCATAGAGGGATAGGAGGCATAGCTTGTTATATTAGAAAAATCATTTCTCCTCACATTCAACTTCATAATATTGACCCTCTTAATCAATACATTTGGATAGAAATTGAAGACACCAATGCTAAGAAGATCTATATAGCAATTTGTTATTTTGCACCTATTAATTCTACTCTTTATAAGAAAAATAATCTAGATAAAAATTGTCCCTATAATAATTTAGAACAAGATATTTATAATTTGAAAAATGAAGGTAATATCCTCCTGCTAGGAAAATTTAATGCTAGGACTACAACTAAACAAGCTACTCTTTTAAGTGATGACTCCAACCATAATCCTTTATGGCTAGATGAGGACCTTGTTTTATCTCATAGCTACAAAAGAAGCTTTGAAGACCTAATTGAGAATTTGTTTGGTACTGAGTTGGTCAAGCTCTGCAGCTCTCAAGACCTAATAATTTGCAATGGAGTAATGAAGTGGCCAAAATCCAACCAA
>SNQJ01S0111972.1:0-27907 GCA_010110895.2 Picea sitchensis | reverse complement strand
TCCCGTGAGGGCTTTCAACATAAGGGGGCCACTTTGGAGTTCATCCATTTGTGTACCTTATCAATCATGATAAGACAATAATGAGTCAGCTATACATTTTTCCAACAATGCATCATATACCAATGAAACCACATTGATCCATCTTCATCATGTATCATTGACAACACATTGATCAATCTTCATCATATCATTGACAACTCATTGATCCATCTTCATCTATGCATTCTCATCAAGGAAAATACATATTATATTACATCAATCATAAATCAATCAATCCTTTGAAATCAATCAATCACTTGACATCAATAAATCAAACTATTGGCATCAATGACAACATGATCCAACATGAACGTAATGATGGAAGTCAGTGAAGTGAGGGATAATCATTACACTGTCGTCGCTGGGGGAACGACCGTTAATAACTTTCAAAGCATTTTAATGTTAATCATGAACGACAATCACACCTTTTTGTGGAAAGTACAAGTTCAAATAACAATTTTCAGATATGTTAAGGAAGAATATTCCGAGTAGTCCTAATTTTTTCACGTTTTATAAATATGCCACGTGTTATAATTCGGTTACTTTCCTTTGTGTTGAATATGGTCAGAATGATAGCGTCTTTTTTAAGGAAGGAAGTCTATGAACACAATAAAAAAACTTATCGTATTTAAGATAAACTTCAATACCATAGGTAGATCCATTGCTACTAGAAGGCGTCCATAGCCTCGACAAGGTTGCCTTTTAACCCGTAGATGAGCCAATATCCTTAATAAATAGTTTGAATAGTCTTTTCCCAAAAAGGCCACTATCCTGGTTTGGTAGCCAGATAACAACAATTCCACTCACTACATCGTAACATAGTGAACAAGTCGGCTCATGATGAGACCTCTTGTCCTTTGACCCTAAATGCCAAAGGCCACTGCCCTGGTGTGATAGCCATAGTGGGAATGTCACTTATGTTAATCTCTTATTATCATGGTAGGTTGGATCATGATGATACCCCCTATCCTTTTTGGGAGAAGGCTATTTTATTTATTTATATTTATTTATTTTATTATTATTTCCTTTTTCTTTCTTTTTCTTTTTTTTTTTTTTTAGGCTTTATTAAGGGAGGCTCATCTACTCCTTAAGAGTGTGGGATGGTGTAAGAAGTGTAAGAATGCCAAGTAAAAATGTGCCTTAGACTCCTTATTATGATGTGAAGACAATTTATCATTCAAGTATATGTATGTATATAGGGGAAAGAAACGAATTACGGTGGTTAAGGATTATGAACAATATTAGGATAATTCAAAAAAATCAATCCATAAACAATTCAATAAGGTATGCTAGATATTCCTCAAAAAGAAAATGACAAATCGTTACCATGATGATTAGAAGTGATGTTGTTGAAAATTAGTAAGTGATGTTCATACCCAAAGGAGTGGCTAACGTATAAAAAGCACGTGTTGTTGGTGGAAACAAAAATCATTACTTTCAAAGGAAAGCAACAACAACAGGAACAACCGCAAAAAGGAACAACAATTGTTTCTTTCGAATGAACAACGCTACCCGAAAAAAGGAACGAAAATCACAACAAAGGGAACGACAGTTGTTACGTTTGGATGAATGGCACTACCCGCAAAGGGAACATCAATCGCAACAAAGGGAATGGCAGTTGTTATGTTCGAATGAGCGGCAACGATGATGTTCAAATTTAACCATCTAATTAAGTAATTGGATACCTCCCGTGGAAATTTTTAGCGAATATAGAATTGATTAGTCATTCATTTAATTTTTACGGGTAGGTTTATTCAATGATCACAGTATTGGATGGTTTGTAGTGTCATGCATTCATTTTATATTTACTACAGTTGTGCATTCTTTTAGTGAAATCGCCCGACTTTTTGCTACGGAACATGACATATTCATATCCAGTATAAAACAAGGTTTATATTCGATGGATTTTTCAAAGTGAAACAAGAGAAATTTGAAGTTTGAATAAGGAACAAAAAATAGTGTTAATTATATTTCATTACAGCCATCCTTTCTAGTTTCTTCAGATCTCTTTATAGTGAATTTCCTAGAAAAACTTAAAAATCAATCAAATTTTTAAAGAAAAATATATACAATATGTACAATGATGATAAAAAAACAATTTTATGGAGTTGAAGTTGTTGGGTTACCTTCCCAGCCAACTATAATATGAAGAGTAGGATCATTACTTCTTGGAAAAAGGATTCTCTTGAAAGCGGTTGATGGTAAAGTCGTAGTTGATGTCCATTTACTAGAAAAGGAGAACTAGACCCGTCAATCGTAACTAAAGTGGCATTTCCATTATCATGAACTTCATTGATTTCATACGGTCCCAGCCACCCTGTCTGCAATTTCCCAGGAAAATCCTAAAATCTGGAATCATAGAGAAGCACCCAATCACCTTTCTAGAAGGATTTATTCTTGATATGTTTATCATGCCAGCTAGCTCTTTGCTGCTACATAACAACTGTGCGTTGAAGGGAAAACAAGCATGCTTCGTCTAACTCATTGAGCTGTTGTAAGCGTTGTGTGTGTGCTTTGGTAAGATCCAGTCCAATTTCCTAGGCCATTCTTAGAGTCTTGATGTCAAATTCAATTGGAAATATAGGCTATTTGCCAAAGACTAGGTGATAAGGAGAGTAGCCATTAGTGTTATGCCATGTTGTGCGATAGGCCCATAAAGAATTTGGAAGCTCGGCTACCCAATTTTGATAGTTTGTTGAAACTATTTTTGTCAAGATTGCCTCAAAGACTTTATTGATACTTTCCACTTGTTCGTTTTCCTGTGGGTGGTATGGGGAGGTAACCATATGTTTAATGTGATAATTTCGCAGAGTGGCTGAGATTTTATGTGTTGTAAATTGCGACCCTCCATCAGTGATTACTTCGTTGGGTAATCCATAGCATATAAATAGTTCAAAGAGAAACTTAATGACTACTTCCTCAGTTGCATTTGGCAAGGCCACTGCTTCTACCCATTTGGTCATATAGTCTGTTGCAACTAGTATATAAGATTTCCAGTTTGATTTTGGGTTGAAGGGGCCAACCAAATCCAGTTCCCATCTCTTGAAAGGTCCCACCACCAATTGTGGTTGTAGGGGAATTTCATCATCTTGGCCTAGTCAGCCCATCCTCTGACAGTTTTCATAGGCCCGTACATACTTCTTTGCATCTTTGAATATTGAGGGCCAATAATAGTCCATCTGTAAAACCTTATGCCCAGATTTGTGGTTTGCAAAATGTCCGCCACAGGGTTCATCATGACCCACCTTCAAGACATCGTAGACTTCATCGTCTCTGAAACATCTTCATATCAGGAGATCAGACCCTGTGTGAAAAATATATTCACCAATCCAGGTGAATTGTGCACTGCACTGAACAATTAATTTCCTTTCCCTTGAGGATAGGTGTGCTGGTAATCTCCCAACTGCCAGAAAATTCACCACATTAACGTACGAAGGTGTCTTAATAGTGACAGCTAACAAGTGTTCGTCTAGAAAATGGTCTTCAATTGTCAAAGAGTCATCTGTTTTGGGTATAGGAGATAGGAAATCTGCAACAAGATTCTCTCTTCCCGGCTGATCCTTAATGATGATGTTGAATTTATGCAATAGAAACAACCACCAAGTAACCCATCCATTAGTAATTGGTTTTTTAGCTAAATATATAATAGCAGAGTTTTTAGTATACAAAATTACTAGATAGCCTATTATATAGTGGCGAAAATTATTAATAACATGTATAACAGCTAAAAATTCTTTTTCTGTTACTGTGTAATTCAATTCGGCATGAGTAAGATTTTTGCTAATAAAATAAATAGCAAAAGGTTTCTTGTCTTCTTCCTCTCCAAGGACAACGCCTATAGCGATATCTGATGCATCTGAAGAGATGTGAAATGGTAACTTCCAGTTCGGTCCTCTCATCACTGGTGTTGTTGAAACTAACCTTTTAAGCTCTGCAAATGCAACATTACACTTATCGGACCACTGAAATTCCACATTACCAGTTAAAGCATGTAAAGGTGCAGCTATTCTTGAAACATTTTCTATGAATCTGTGATAATATCATGCACAGCCAAGGAAAATACGTACCTCGGTTTGTGTATGAGGTGTAGGAAAATTAAGGATTACCTCTATTTTTGTTGGATCTACCTTGATTCCATCTACAGAAACATAGTGTCCTAGTACCACACCTTCAGTCATCATCATATGACATTTCTCATGACTCGAACATAGCCTGTTAGAAATGCATCGTTCCAGTACCTTCTCTATATTGCTTAGAGCTTGATCAAATTCAGTGCCATAAGGGGTAAAATCATTCATGTAAACTTCAAGTCCTTCATTAATTAAATCAGAAAAATATACTTAAAATAGCCCTCTGGAATGTAGTTGGAGCATTACATAATCCAAAGGGAAATACTTGATATGCGAAGGTACCCCAGGGACATGTAAATGTAGTTTTATACTGGTCTTCCAAAGCAATCTGAATCTGATTATAACTGCTAAATCCATCTAGGAAGGAGAAAAACTGCTTCCCTACTAAAGTATCAAGGACCTAACCAATAAAAGGTAGAGGAAAATGGTCCTTCTAGGTAGCTTTATTGAGTTCTTTGTAGTCTACACAGATTCACCTCTTACCATTCTTCTTAGGGATTATTACTAGTGGAGAGACCCACCGGTTGTCTAAAATAGGATATATGAAATCTACATCCAACCGTTTTTGTAATTCTTCTTTAACAACATCCCTGAGATGAGGGTTTAATCTTCGTTGGGGCTGTCAGATGGGTCATAAATCTTTTTCAATATAGATATGATGTGTACATAGTTGTGGATCAATGCCCTTCATGTCAGGATACTCCCAAGCAAAATCCTGTTGATATTTAGAAAGGATCTTAATCAATTTTTTGTTGTTGTTGCTCATTCAAATTGGCGTTAATATTCAGAAATATTCCTGGTGCGATTTCAACTGTAATGTTGTTATGGACAACAGTAGTGGGAATCTGTTTCTCCATCAATTCTTCCAAAGGAGCTCCCTTTTCTTCATTATCTAAAACAACTTTTAGCATTTGACATGTTGGGTTGCTTATAATTGTTGGGTTGTTAATGAAGTTGTTGATCACATCATCTTCTAGTTGGTTTTTGAGCCCAAGAGCTTCTTCCAATGTCAGAGGATATCGTAGGTTTTCTTCTGGATATCTAGGTGGTTGCAAACGTTGATGTATGATAGACAGACTTGGTTTAGCTGGAGGATATAAGATAAGGTTTTTTATAGCACTTCCTATAGCAATTGTCATGTTGACTGTGCGACATCCTATGTATGCATCTGTTTTTGCTAGCCATGGTCGTCCCAATATTAATGGGTGTCCATCGAGTCTACTTATTGGGTTGATAACTAGGAAATCAGCTTGGTATTCCCAAGAGTCGACCGAAATTGCTATGTCTTGTAATGTGCCGACTGTTTTAACCACCGATCTATCATTCAGTTCTAACATAGTTGAATTAGGTTCAAAGGAGGTGATCCCCAGGACATTACAGGTCTTGGTAGTCATAATATTGATAGTTTCCCCCAAATCCACTAGTGTATTTGGAAAAAAACAACCTTGTATCTAAAACATTACCACAAGATTCTCTGGGTCTGTGTACTTGACTAGCTCCTGCTTGCCTAGAATAAGATCGGACAAAGTTCCTACCACGTGAACAGTTGATGTATTCTTAGTTTTCCTTCTGGGCTTCTTCCCACGTAACTCTTTAATTGTTTTTGCATAAATTGGGATGTCTTGTAAATCCTGTAGGAGTGGAATTTTAACACAGATATTCTTTAGTTCCCCAACGATATCAAATTTAGGATATACAGTTGGTTGCACCCGACAGAGTTTGTTCCACCTTCTAAATTTTCAACAATTTGCACGAGTTGGACTGGTCTGTTGTTAGGATTCGAGTTGGGTTGAGCTGGTAGTTGAGGGTGAATTTGAGTTTGAGGATTCTAGGGTAATTGAAGTGGAGATTGTAAAGTGGGATGAGCTTGAGGAGCCATTCCCATGGCTTTATTGGTCAGTCCCATGGGGCGCTGCCAGTTTTGAGTGCAATTGGGAGCTTGGGCAACTGTGCTAGTCCACTGTGAAGGATAGGGGTTATTATTTGAATTCTACCAAAATGGGGTAGGGTATTGCGAGTTAGGACAATTAGGATTAGAAACTGGTTTATTTGGCCAGGGTGCAGTAGGATATTGTTGGGACTACCAGGTCGAGTTAACAAATGGTTGGCTCTGCCATATGTTTCTAGAATTATGTTGATTGTTATATTGTCCAGAAAAGAAAGAAGAAGGATATTGTAGCGTACTTGGGGGACGAGCATGCCATTGGCGATGTTGAGCCATCAGATATATTGGTTCGGTTTCCTCTGCTGCTTCTTTAAAGACAAATTTTACTACTGGGAGTGATGGACATTGCTCTGTCGCATGGTATTTGGCAAAGATGGAATAGATATGACCCACGTCCAAGGGACAGTCTCTTGAACCATGTTTCCTCCTGCATCGTGAAAAAAATATAGCCAATGATTGTTCTTCTTCTGCTTGTTTCTGTTTAACCTGTAGAACATCCAATTGTGTAGTCATAGTACCCAAAATGTTTGTTTTAAAATTTTCTAAAAGATTACCAATTTTCGATCGAGTGACACTCCTTCTAGTAATGTTGTTGTTTCTGGTGATGCAGGCTCGTATTCCCGATCTGGTTCGTGTACTACTACATGAACACCTGATACACAATTGGACAATGTCATCGTATGTTTCTTGATAAATATCACCTTTCCCCATGCAATTCAATGTTTCTACCCATTCATCCTTCATACCTTTTACTATAGTATCTTTAAGTACCTCACCTGGTAGTGTACCATAAGGTGATCTCTGCAGGTTATATTAAAATATTTCAACATATTCTTCTAGTATTTCATTTTCTTTTGCAATCATTTTAAATATTTCATCCTTTAAATCCTTGGTTCTATAGTAGTCTTGATATTTTGTAAGGAAGGTCTGCTTCATTTCATCCCATGAATTTATAGTTCCTCCCCCTAGTCCCATAAACCATCGTAAAGTTGCTCCTTTCAAAGTGGAAGGAAATAGCTTTAGTTTTGGGGGTTCGAAGGTATAGTCATAGCCTCTATACAGGACATCAAACTTGAATAAGAACGTGTTAGGGTCATCTTATATCAATCCATTGAAGGTTGGAAGATTCTATAGTGGAATGGATTTCATTGGGGCATTAGCAACCGGATCAACTATAAGATATTCCAAAGTGGAAGTCTAGGGTATCGGCGGAATTTTTTGTGCCATTTGGTCAAAAATGTGCCAATAATCTTCAGGTATTTCTCGGTATGGGTGTTTTATTCGGGGTGGTTGATTACTTGGTCTTTTAGGATATTTGATTGCGCTACCTATGTCTGGGATTTTAGGTGTTCCTTCTCTTTCCAGAATCACAAGAGATCCAGGTTCAGGTGGGGGTGGGTTTGCCTCAGCAATCCCACTAGTCTCCCCTTCTCCTTCTTTCAAATTACAAGAATTTCCCTCATCTAAAGGACTGAAAAGTGGAGTATGTGTATTTCGGAAACTTTGTTCGATCCTTTCAGTTCCTCTATGAACCTCAGCATGATATGCAGTTGGTGAGTTTGTTGCTTGAGGGATTCGTGTAGAACCTTTTTGAGGTCCAACTGAGGCTTGAGATTCATCTTTTCAGATAATTTCGTCTATGAAAGTGCTCCTTCCAGGGGGCACTGAGCCCTGGGATTTTGCATTTTTTGGTAGAGTTGTTTGTTTTTCAGGTTCTTTCTTCTTAGTCATACACACCGACACAAATTCCATGCACCTAAATAACCTCTATGCATCAGCTGAAGGTAGGTGTTGGCACAAGCATTTTACTTATTGCCTATGTAGGTTCTTACCTTCTATTTTCAATACCTCATCCTCCAGAGACACGACCTATGCTATCTTTGACATTCTCCCTGGCAACGACGCCAAAATGTTGGGCTCTAAATATGCCCTAAAAACAACCTTAGTCTGACATTAATTTATCAACCGAGGATTCGTCTTTTCTCTCAAGAATGACAACAAAGTCTATGCATATAGTCGTAGAGTTTTAAATCGTGTAGATAATTCAGTTAAAGAAAATCTGAGTCTATCTAAATTACTGCAATAATTAATTTCTTCATGCATTCATTAAAAACTCTAAAACTAATAAATCACTCAACAAAATTGTAATCTGAACAATAACACACCATGAATCAAAGCATCAATCAATTTACTGAATTCATTTATCTAAGAAACAATAAATTAATATGCAAAAACACTTAATGAATCAATCTCTCAATGATTAATTAATCTACTGGAAAGGAACAATGATCTACTGAGTATTTAAGAAGGAACAACAAATGCAAATTTAACGAAAGGAACAACAAATGTGAATTTAACGAAAGGAACAGTAAATGTGAATTTAAATGAAAGGATTTCACAATCAATAAATTAAAAACAAATGTAAATGGAACAACAATCAATAATCTCCAAATGGAACATTTATTCTCTGCAAATGGAACAACATAACCAATTCATAAAATAATCAACACATTAATTGGTTTATATTAACTATTAAAAGGAAATTCAAATCACAAAGATATAACAAAATTGATACGATTACAGATGAGACAGTAGCTCCTTCATACTGGGCCCGCAGTCTTCAGAATACACTGCTACGAAAAACTCAGTACGCAGGAATGATCAAAATGCTTGAAGCTTTCATTAATTTCATAACTGATAAATCATTTACAATGGATTGTTGTACAGAATGTCAACAATTAAGAGAACTGAATGCTTGGTTAAATTCTTGGATTTTTCTCTATCGTTCACTATCCTTTATATATTACAATGAGATGAGTAAATTAAGCTATCCTGAGGATCGAGAGATCCTCAGGATTGATTTTACTATTTATGAAGATTGCAAGATAAAAAGTCAATCTTCCTTTGAACTGTTTTGTGCCTGATTTCTTCGATCTTCAATGGCCTATGCATCTTCATGATCTTCATAATTGTCTTTAGTTAATAGCAATTGTCCATTTCTACATAAAATCGAAACAATTCAAACCAAAGTTCAGAAAATATCTAATATCATTTAATATTATTTCCTAAGAGATTTTTAACCATTTTATTTCTAACTACTTCAAATTAATAGAAAAGTCAACAAATAACATATCACAAATCAAAGTAATAAGGAGAATATTTATACCTTTTTCTCAACCCAACAGTTGGCTCAGGATTTTCCCAACCTATAACTTGTGATATAACAGGGACTACCCCCCTTGGATTCGCTAGGATTTGACCTAGACGAAGGAGTCGAGGATCATGTGACATCACCTTGACTTGACGCTTTCCCCCAAGGACACACCAAGTGTATTGAATATTTCTTCCATGTCACCTAGGTGTGTATAAAGGAAAAAACACCAATTTCTTCTCCACCTTTGGGAGATTGGTGTGGTGGTGTTGGTTGATTTATTTATTTATTTTACTTTACTACTCTCATACTATATAAATATAAAACTAAAAGGCAAATCAATCAATCTATCTTATTCACAACACATAGCTTAATTTCCTTTGGTAAGTAACACTTAATTTTTAGATTAGTTTCATTTTGCTGCAATCTTTCAATTTCATTTTTGCATTTCGATTTTTTGGAAAATAAACTCGTCCCCTCATCTCCTCTACAAAGAGGACAGACAGTATGGACAGTAGTAACTAAAAAATATTTACTTATATGCATTTTCAAGTTGGAAAATAAACCCGTTATCCCCATTTTGTGGATAACTAAGGAGATTATGTCTCAAGGCCCTCAGGTTCCAAATATGGAGTGCCAAGATACTACATAACTAGCAATATCCTTTTTCATATATGGAGACCCTTCTCACCACAACAGAGGTCATGGATTTTCATATGGCATCCACCACACCAGTTGGCTTCCAAAAAGTAGTGGGCCTTGATCCATGAGGTACACGTCAGTATTATGGTGGGCATCATTTCAATATTTAAGGCATTTAAGTATGGTGTATCTTAGATTGCTTTAGATTTCATGATATATGCTTGGACATTATGCCTTTTTCCCTACTTCACCTTGGTGGTTGACATTGTTCCCTTGTAAGTGGTCTTCCTTGGGGATGGGTTTGCTACTAGGAACTCCCTTGAAGAGACATCATACCATTCCCGGCCATACTTACCACTTTTCATCACTATTTCCCCCCATTTCCTTATCTCTTGGGATTGTAGGGTGTATTGACTCAAAAAGGGGTTGTCCCTCATTCTATGGGAAGAAGGGGCTAAAGGCCCAGAGGGATTGATGTTGGGTAAAAGATAAAATCCTACATATGAACATTTTCGATGCTTCGCCCAGAGATCACCCAATAAAGAAATGAAACACTTATATTTGAGAAAAGGGAGACCCACAAAAAATATGATTAAGAATGATTAAAAGGTTCGTTGGAGGATATGAGGTCTCTTCACGAGCTGGTATATCATGTCCATGAATATATATTGGAATGAAATTGGCATCATCTAGTCACCAAGCTAGGGTAATGGCTCTCAGTTGCATGGCTAAGATAAAGGGGCTCTCATCATGAGCCAACCTTCTCATTTCCACTAGGTATTTGTGGGTGACACTGCCATTATTTGAACACCATGCCAGGACAATGGCCTTCAACTTTTCCTTAAATATGAAATAAAGAAAGAATGGAAAAATAATGGGCTTGGAAAAAGTTCATTGCAAACAAAGGCACCACACACCCTCTACAAAGTCACCCATGAATGAGAAACTATGACCTCTTATATGTCATGAGCCATGTTGTCGTCCTAATACACACCTACAAACGTGGAGAAGTCTCCAAACCACTTGGTGTATCCTTGGAGGCACAATCCTGAATCCAGGACCATTGTCACCTCAATCTAGACTCCTTTCGTCTAGGCTCACTCCTAGGGAAGCTAAGAGGGGTACACCCTATTAAAATATGTGAATAATTTATTAGTTCTAGGAGTTAATTGATTTGTGATTAGTATTACCCAACCCAATGACAAGCAACCAATGCAATATGCAATATTTCAATGATAAGCAAACCTTTGTTTTATTAAATAACAAATAGACTAGATCCTAAAGATTATCAAACTCCACTTATTCCAATATACACAAAAGAAAGATAAGTTTACAAGAATGAAACAAATTAAGAACTATCTACACAATGAATAAAAAAATAACTTTATACAATTACTTTAAAAGAATAAATAATGCTTATAAATGAATCAATGTAAATATATACACATGAAAAATAACTTGCACAAAATAAATAGAATGTAAATACTTGAAAATAAATTGCAAGGAAATGTAAATGTTGTGCAAGTGTTTAGGTTGCTTTTTAGTTAATTTTAAGTTTCTCTTTAGCTTAGTGGTTTAGATGTGAAAGGTTTAAAACCTAAGCTATATGACTACCCCAATTCCTTATCCCTTAGCCAAGAGGTTGGGTTATCAATAAGAAGAAAAACAACGTTCTCCCCTAGCTCCGTAGGTCAAGTCCAAATTGCTTGGGTGCTCAACAAGGACGACACTTAGTGTCATGAAACCGCCCCTAGATTCAACCCCTTCTAGCCTCCACAAGTCACCTTATTTTAGTGGCCAAACAATAATGGAGAATGGGTTCCTAATTAGACTAACCACTCAATCATTTTCCCTTTCTTATTACCCAAGATCCACAAAGTGGCAAGGGGAGAGAATACGGGGCAAAGGCGAGGTAAATTTTATTTACTTTGCAACAAAATAAATTTTTATACTCTAGCCAACACGATATTGCAGGATGACATAGCCACTCACATGCAAGGTGTGGAAAAACAAAAATTAATTAAAATAAATAACTTAAACAAATTAACCACACTACTTTGGCACAAGGTGGAGGACAAAGCCTTCCGATTTTGTGGCAAAGGTGGACAAAGTTAACTAAAGAAAAAAACTAGAAAAATATTTTTAATCCTAGCCAGCACAATTTTGCAAGGATGGCAAAGCCAAGCACAATGCAAGGTGTGGAGAAAAAAATTAAAATTATTTATAGATTTTAAACTTGGAAAGAAATAGAAATTGCAAGCCCAAGAGACTCTCTTGGGTTGCTTAAAATGACTTTAGAAAGTAAGATAAAGAAAGGGGTTTTTCACCAAAGCTTGTAGATGTTTTCTTGAGCTTTTAGGGGCCAATTTTGGGCAACACCTTCTTTTTTAATGGTGAAAACCAGCATAAAACAACAAACAAAGTTTGCTGGAAAATGCTAAAAATCACCACAAAATGTTAGTTTTATGTTAGCATATGTACATAAATATTTACAAAACAAAATATGAACTTCAAAAATGAATTTTTTAGATAGATTTAAGCGATTATATATGCATAAAATAAGTAAATAGAAGGCTGGAAATTGAACAAAAAATTATGTGAAGCAAAATGAAGCCTTTGGAATTCCTCCTCCAAGCTTTGGCAACCTGTAAATATGTAAACTCTTTCTACACAATGAGGCAATAAGGTGAGATCTTTTAAAATGCCTACAAAATACTTTTCAAACACTAATAATATCAAATCACATAAACCTATAGTAATACTACTACGGATTTATCCCTAGCAAAATACTTTGCTTAGGGTTCTTCAAGTAAAACAATGTGAGGCAAAAATAAACAAAAATTTGCAATATTACCTCACTAAGAGAAAATACCATACAAGAGTAGCCAAAAGCACCAAGAATGCACCAAGAACACCAAGAGATCCTCCAAAGCTTCACTTTATTGCTCCAAGAAAGGTTACCAAATGGCACCAAAATTACAGGAGAAAAATGAGAGAGAATGAAAGAGAGTGGGGAGATATTTTATCATAATAGAGTTGTTGTGAAAATTGATGTAAAAATGAGGAGAAGGGGCTTCCTTTTAAATAAGGTAAAGAGGAGAGACCCCTCTTGGATGAGTTACAAGTGTCACCCATCCAAGAGAGAGAGAGAACAAGTCAAGGGGGGTGCACTTTTAGGGTTTTGGAGTAAGTTAGGGTTTGAGGGGTGAGGTGTGAAAGGGGAAAACCCCTTTCCTCTTTTTCAAACATGAGATTAGTCTATAGGAAGGTCACACTTAGGGTTTTAAGAACTTTTTCACTTTAATTTTTACTTTCCCCTAAGTTCATGAGGAAGGGGGGTGCACTTTTCACTAGGGAGACTCACTTTTGGTTGTTGACTTAGAATGGGGGGACTTATAAGTGGATTTGAACTCTTCCATATTAGGAGATATATTAGAAATCATTTCCTCAGTCTCTCCCATGACTTTAGACATTTTTACAATTTTTGGCTTTTTTAACTTAGCCAATTATTTGTTGACTTTTGACTAACCTGGACTCCTCATGGACAATGACCTAGCAAAACTTATCCAATTGAGTTGAAACTTGGTACAATGGTGTAGGGGGTCATAATAAATTTTATTTGAGTACTCACCCTCCTATAAAAAATCCACAATGACCAAATGTTTACATTTTTCATCAAAATTAATTAAAATTTCCAATTTATGGAAAATTTTAATTATTAAAAAATCCTATCAAAACTTTGCGAAATTCTGCAAGACTCTAGGATATGTCTAGCATGGTCATTTACAACATATTTATACATTATTAAACCATTTGGATTGATCATTAGAATTTCTTTCACCACTTTGGAGGATTATTGAGTGAAAATCTCAAGAGTAATTAAAATCGTTGAAAATAAAGATTAATTACCTGAGGAAAAAAAACACTCTATGAAAGGACTTCACTAATGATAAATTCCTAGGAAACTAAATTATTTGACCCATGATAACATATTACAAAATTATCCCACGTAGGGAAGCGAACATTCTGTGTACACAGAAATAAGTGTCGATGGGAAAAATTGTCCTCTGAGCCATAAGTCTTCAAACTTGTCATACCACAAGGTACATATCTTCACGATACATGATGTTGACACCTAGTTGAAATAGGTGGTAAACAATACCTATGCACATTGAGTCTTTACCCTAACCACTTCACCCACTTTACATGGCTTAGAGAGGAATCTCTTGGAAACTCTCCTTGACCTAGGGAAAGATCTACCCAATAGGACACATCGTCAACCCTCCCATATTCAAGCTTGACAAGTCACATAATGTCTTTGAGCACTTAATTGTTTGACATAGTGATATTTGATGGACATTCTTAGGTGGCTCATTTATTGATTGGATTCACTTATCATGATCTTATGACTTGAGATCCTTGGAGGGCATGCTTATTTGTCTTTGCAGGACCTAGTTGGTGGAGAATTTTGGAAGAACAAGCCTAGCTTGGGCTTCCATGGGGCTTGAATCCCACAGGTGGATGCCAAGGGCCCACATGCTAGATGAGAAATATAAAACTTTGAAGGCCTAGAAGATTCCTTGGAAGACATAACCTATCCCCCACATGCCAAATGATTTTCCTAGGAGAGAAAAAACGTCACCTTTAGAGGCATGACGTCACGTAGGGGGGTTAGGGTTTGGTGGTGAAGTTGACATACATTGGATAAAGGAAATTTTGAGGGGATTGAGGCTTTGAACATGAAGGAATCTATTTAGATGCTTGAAATGTGGCTTTGGGAAGCCTTTCTACACTCCTCCATCACCAACAACCTTCTCCTAGTGCCAAAACATCCCCTAAAGGGGCGGCATCCATATAACTAGGGATTTTTCTTTGTGCAAAAGTGAAATTAAAGTGAATTGTTTAATATTACTTTGTAAAAGGGGAAATATTAGGGTTTTTGACCCATAATCTTGTGGTTTACCCTTAATTATGTGGACAAACTATCTTAGTGACATTTTGTATAAATAAGAGATCATAAGATCTCATTTTAACATAACTCTCCCTCTTGTGAGAAGTACTTGGTCTGAAATTTTCATTACACTTGGATTATTTTGCCCTTTATGATATGGAATAATGTTTTTATGGTTATGGTTGATGGTGATGATGGTGTGCTATCCCTAGGAAGTCATTTTCTTGCTATTGTGGAGGTTTACTTTGGCATGTTAAGGATTTTTCTTGAAATGGTATGGTTATTTACTTTGTTATTATCATTGGTGATTCAAGATAAGGTTGTTTTTTCCAAGGCTATATAGGGAGTATAAGGATGTAAACCCCTATCCTAGTTTCCACCATTTTATCAAGTTATTTTGCAAGGGTTTTGCTAAGAAAGTAAGAGTATTTACACCCCTCATCTTCAAGCCCTAGCTAGGTTTCTTACCTTGGGAAGTAAGAGGATTTACACCCCCAAGGGTTTAGAAACCCTAGCTCTTTAATTTTTGACCCCAGTAACCCATAAATAAAGGGAAACGTAATTTCTTGTCATATTTACTTTTTGCAACTTGGATTGTGTTCCTAGTGCTTAGAGCACATCACAGCCACTAGGGCGATCCCATCAAAGGGATAATTATTGTTTCTATTACAAATTTACATCTCCAACCATTAGGGCTGCAGAAACCCTAACTTAATTGCTTGAATAACTCTCTAATCAACCATTGGAAATTTCCCAAAGTTTGCACACTTGTCTTACTTGCTCTAACGCACTTTTTGGAAAAATTTGGAGGAGTTTTAGTGGTTGATTTTCTTGTTGTAACACATTGATTGTTAAATACATAAGTCTGATATAATTTTCTGCAGAAAATTGTTTACAACAACCTTATCATTTCATGCTAGTATATTGGTCTTTCATCTTGAGTTTTGCTAGTGTTTAGCTAGTCTTTCTCTTGTATCTTCCACTTGATTTCTAGCATTTATCTTGCATATTATTGTGTCATTTTATTACTGATATACATTTCTACTAAAAACTTCTATTAGGGACAACAAGATTCACTTTTGTTGTCCAATTGATTATATTGCAATATATGCTTGTTTTTCTTGTGTCACGAGCATGTATTTCACCATTTGCACGTTACTCAACATACTTTGAAACCCTTAGAACTTCCCAAGACTCCATTACAAGACCTTCATACCACTTACAATTAACCTTTAGGGACTTCATCTCCATCTTAATATTTTTCCATCGCATTCCCCCTAGGGTCACTGAGATTCCCCCCTTGAGGTGACTACCTCACCTCTAAAGTGGCAGGGACACCTCCCTAAGGTGGCAGTGGGTAGGTGACCTCTTAGTTGTCATAATTTTATGGTTGGGTTTGGATTTTCCCAACCTACAACTTGTGTGATAAAAAAACCAATCCCCTCAACTCCTCTACAAAGAGGTTGTCAGCGTGGATTTAGTAATTAGCACAACATTTCATTTTATGCAATTTATTTCATGCAATTTTCTTTTATTGTTTAAAATAAACCTTCCCCTCATATCCCTAGTGTATGTTATGAACCCTTGAGAGCCTAGCTCGATCCTAGGAACTCATCAGAACCGGGGTTGGTCGGCGTGGATTATTTTAATAGGACAATCTCAAAAGGTGTTATCTCAATGTTAGGGAAACCACATGAAGGGAGTATGTGAAGTCAGACGGTAACTTTGAGATCTAGATTCTCCTTGTGTTGGACCTCCGACACCTTCATTGAACTTGATGGTGAAGCCTTTGGGGCTTCGACAAGTTATTCGTATATTTCCAACCAAAGAGATAGCCTCTGGAGAGGCCACACATTAGTTTAGTTGGTTTTTCAACCAATTTGCAATCAATTTCAATCCAACAATAATCAAACTTTAAAATTCTCAAATACAATACCCACAAGGTACTTCACAGCTTCAACAACAATTTTCACTATCTCATTGGGGCTGGCCTCAACTTTTGATACTAAGAAGCTATTTGCTTCAAAATTTTCATTTTGCAAAGCAACTCTTTATTTCATTTGAAGTATCTCTAATTGCTCATGGTTACTTCACTTGCAAGCATCAGTATCCTTTAAATATATCTTGTGCAAGTATTTCCTTATTGAATATATCTTCATGAGTCTTTACTTCAATGAATGTATGAATGGTATATGATGCTAGTGTTGATTTACTTTTGTTGTAATTGTCTTTACTGCAATAAAATCGTAGATTTACTTTTTTGTACTTAGACTAGTTTAAAGCCTTAGTATTTTTGTTAGGGACTAACCCCCTTGGCTTTGATAGGAGTTGGCCTAGATGGAGGAGTCGAGGATTAGGTGACTACACCTTGACTTGAGACCAGCGATGATTTTAAGGATGGAAATTTATTTTAAAATGTAGAAACCTTGGCAAATCTTACTAATCCTTCATATGTCAACTATAAATGTTTGCGATATTTTTGTAAAAATATTCAAATTTCTAAGTATTTTAAATAGTTTTTATAAAATTTTGGCGATTTTTAAGGTAAAATGATTTTATCCTATAGAATTTGGGTAAATCATTTTTAAAATAATGAATCTCATTTTTGGAAAAACCATCGAAAATTAGCCCATGAGCGAAATTTAGCCCCTAAAATCGTCCATGCTTGAGACTTATCCCCAAGGACACACCAAGTGGATTGAAGATTTATTCCACATCACCCAGGTGTGAATAAAGGTGGCAACATGATATGTAAAATAAATAACTAATTAAACATGCCAACCAAGGTAGAGTGTGTGTGGGAAATGTCTTTCATTCTTAGGCATAAGTTCCACACATCGTCTTCAAATTGGGGAAGCACAATGTGACTAGGGTACAATTATGGTTGGCAATATTTTTCATTCTTACATAGAAGTGACACTTTAGCTTCAACTTGAGAACACTCTAATAAATTAAATGTAAAATGGGCTTGGAAAAATCATGCATCGAGGACAAAGGGCACCACACTCTCTACAAAGGCACCCATAAATGAGACAATATGATCCCTTGCATGCCAAGAAACCCCATGCCAAAAATTATTACCCCTATTCACCTCACACTCTTCACATGACTTAGATAGGGTCCACCTGGGAAACACCCCTTAACTTGGGGAATGATTCACCCAATAGGTCAACCTGAAAACCCTCGCATACCTAAATCTAGCAAGTTTCATAAAGTATTTGAGCATTTGTTTATTTTGAGAGGGGGGACTTGATGCACATGTTCAAGTGGTTATTTTATATATATGGCTTACCTGAAATTATGCTTGTGAATTTTGAGCCCTTGGAGGGAGAATTTGTTTGTCTTTGCAGGGCCTTAACATAAGGAAGTCATATCGTGAAGGCACAAGGTCACTTGGATATTCACTTGGGGCTTGAATCCTACAAGATGGATGATGTGCCCTTGATTCTTGGACACTTTTATGAGGGATGTTTCCTTTGGAGGCACTTGAGGATCCATTGTAGGTGATTTTTTATCCTTCCTCACCCCAATTCCTTACCTTTGGAAGCCTTACACTGCACTTCTGGGGTATGACGTCACACAGGGAAGGTTAGGGTTTTGATGGTTGTGATGACTTGATGATGGCTTGGCACGGTTGGTATACTAGAGCACTTGGCATGGTGACATGTGGCCTTTGGAGCCCCAATGACTTCTTCTAGAGGGAAAAATGTCTCACTTGGAGGCTAATTAGGGCATGACATCACCCCTTTTAGGGGAATTTTTATGTAAATTTTGAATTATAACTTGTAAAGGGGAAATTAGAGGAGGTCGGCCTTCCTAATTTTGTTTTTCCATAAATATAAGTGGAACAACTAATTTTGAATGTCTTGTATAAAAAGATACCTAATTCATTTCATTTTAGATATCATAACACTTAAGAATTACATACATTTTGGCTGAAATTTTTTCCCCTCTTGGGAAAATCGCATCTCTCTCTCTTGTGCAATTTTTGGATGCTTAACACTTGTCTTTGGAGATAAATTGGTGCTCTATCTCTTGGATTCTTGTATCTTGCTATGGTGATGGAATTTTCTTGGTAGATAAGGGTTTATCTTGCTATTTTCCTGGAATTGGTAAGGAATTTATGCATATTGTTGGTTTTTATTTATTGTTTCATCGTTATTCTTTTCTAGAACCTTGGAGGAGTATAAGAGAATACACCCTCCACCAATATTCATCATAATTGTTATTGGATAAGCTATTGCAAAAGGTTGCTAGGAGGAGTAAAAGGTCTTACACCCTCCTAGATTTACCTTGTTAGATTTACTTGCTCTAGGGAGTAAAAGGGATTACATCCCTAGAGAAGTAGTAGATATAAACTTACATAAGAATTCTTGAAAAGGCACTAATATTAATTTGCATTGGAGAAATAAAATCATTGCATTGGTTTACGTGAAATTGAGAGATATTGTATTTGTTCAAGTTGGAATATTTTTTTAGTGTCATAAGCTTTCTTGTTTCCTAAGGGTGTCTAGCTTAGCCTAGTAATTATATTTTTGTAATAAAATTAATGCTACAACCATTAGGACTGCAACAAAACACTCTTAAGACTCTCTCATTACTCACTAATCTACCATTGAAATTTGTTTGCAAGCTTCCATATTAAATCTACTTGTCATTGGCTATCTTTTGGGTGGATTGTTTGCTGATTTTAGTGGTTAGACTTTGATTTTCTGTAGAAAATGTTTGCTACAACCACTTGGATGTTACAATAATTCACTAATAACACCTAATAAACAGCCCTAATTTCCATTAAAGTCTTGTGTTATTCACTGGAAGTTAAACTAGACATTGCTAGCTTAGTTTATAATATCTTTTGCTTGACTTTTGGAAACATATTCTACAGCCATTTGCTAGTTTGCTTTGTTGATATAAATCTAATATACTGCTGCAATTTAGTACAGAAATATTTCCTTTCTTTTCCCCTTTTTTATTTGTCTTGTATCTAGATCAATCGTCTTGTCTTGGGTAGGTTTAACATTGTCTTGCAGGTACACAACACTTTGGAAACCTCCCTTCATCAATAAGACTTTTTTCCAAGCCTCTTTCCACTTCCAAACTTGACCTATATGGGTTTCATTGGTCATTATAACACTTTCCATCTCAATCCCCCTAGGGTCACCAGGATCCCCCCTTGTGGTGACTTATCATCACTAAAGAGAGGGGAGTATCTATTTAAGGTGACAGTGGGTAGCTACTCCCATAGTTGTCTCACTCTTGTGGATTGGATCGGGCTTCGCCCAACCTACAATCTATGTGATAACATTTTTGTGTCATTGTCGAGGAGGATTTTGAATCCTCTTTCTTTCCCTAACGACACTTTGGCAATATTTGATCCCAAAGCCTTTACCCCTAGCTTGCTTGGTGACTCCACTTGAGGGAAGTTTCATTTCCTTTCTTGGTTAGTTACTCATAAATATCATCTAACGAATCCACCATCCCGGAACCCGTCATGACACATACTCAGCGAATGGACTACCCTAGCCCCCCACATCCACCTAAACATCCTAAAACCATACCCAAACTTCCTAATCCCTCACCTTCTCCTTCCTCCCCAAGTCCTTCACCTTTGTCCATGCATTGTTTGGAAAGCACTCTCCAAAATAAGTGGGTCAAAGGTGCATACAAGCCTTTGGATATGACAAAGATTCTCGGATCACCTCGTAATATCCCAAAGGGTTTCAAAGAGTGGCTTCCCACCTTTTAAGGACAGGACTCGACTATGACCGAAATCATTTGGATGTCTTTCTCAATACTTTTGAACCTTATGACCAATATAAGGATGTACTAATGAGACTTTTCTCTTATCCTCTCATTGGGAAGGAAAAAGAGTGGTATAACAATATTTCACCAGGGGAAATTACCAAATGGGATGTCTTTCAACATATTTTCATTAAGAGATTCACAAAAATAAAATATTGCATATCTCTTTATGATCAACTCTATCAGTGCAAGAGGAAACCAAGGGAAAGCATACATGCTTTTAATGACCAATTCAACACCCTTGTAAAAATATTTCCCCGAGATTACAAGACCACTCAAAATATTGTCCTCAAGTCTTACATGTCAACCATAAAGTACCCTTGTGGATTTATGATAGGATAGAATCTCCCTTCTACCTTGATTGAAGCCCAAGAAAGGGCATGTGAAACTGAGGAAAACTTATCTTCCTCTTTCCATCAAGATGATGATTTTCTTGAAGAGGTCACACAAATAAATTAAGTTACAAACTTTATCACTTTGCCTCCCAACTCTCTCCATGTCACCAAGTCCTACTTGCATAAGGAGAAAATAGAAGCTTCCAACAAGTTTGTTGGTCAAATAACAAGTTTTGTGAAAAAATGGGAGGGACCAAAATCTAGAAGAAAATGTCTTCCCCCGTGAAAGAAAGGCTAGAAACAAAGAAAACCATAGCAGTGAAAAAAGAAAAAGAGAGATTATCGCAGTATGTTCAGGATATTTCATCTCCACCTCGTGAGAAAAAGGAACCTCTCGCCATTAAAAGTGGATCAAAAGAGGCCATCATAAGAGATGAAACTCGTAAAGGGGATACTTTAGAACCAGTCAAAGACTGCATTGATTCATCCCATCAAGTTCTCATCAAAGGAATCAACAACACCTTTATCTTGGAAAATTATTTGTTTCAAGATGAGCAGAAAATGGATGGTTGTTGGGGTTTGGATTTTGATGGTGCACACTCAAGTTCAGGGTCAGGCATTGGGGTGATCTTGATATCTCCAAATAAAGAGGATACTCTTTTCTCATACAAACTTGAGTTAAATTGCACTAACAACATAGCCGAGTATGAAGATCTCATTTTGGGTTTGAACCTAGCTATTGATATGAACATCAAATCCTTACACATAAGAGGGGACTCAGATTTGATTGTTTCGCAAATTAACAGGAATTTTTCTGCAAATAACCCAAGGTTGAAACAGTACAGAGACTTTGTTTAGGATGCCATGAAAAAATTCGATCACTTTTCAATTGAAGCTATCCCTAAAGAAGAGAATCATCTAAACAAACTTCCTTGCAGTATCTACTTCTACTTTGCAACATTTCAAAGAAACTGGTCTCTACAAAGTGGAAGTAAACTTTGGGCCCTCAATACCTGACAACTTGGAGCACTGGCAATTCTTTGATAATGAGCACCAAATCTTGTGTTTCCTCCAAAATGAGGGTGAATTATTAGAAGCTTAGATAATCCTTTCGGCTGAAGAAGCAAAATTTGAGATCATAGATCTACTTGATGGACCCTTACCTAAGGGCATCGTCCCCTTAGAAATTTTGTTTGATCGAAATGACATGTATAAGGGGAAGACATCAAGAAAATTGATAATGAATTCATTAAATTCAATATTGGCACCAGTGAATCCTCGAAAATGGTTAAGTTTGGGAAGGGGACAACCTCTAATGAAAGGGAAAAGTTGATAGCTCTCATCAGGGAATTTAAGGATATTTTTTCTTGGTC
The DNA here is from genome assembly GCA_010110895.2 of Picea sitchensis. NCBI lineage: Eukaryota > Viridiplantae > Streptophyta > Pinopsida > Pinales > Pinaceae > Picea > Picea sitchensis. Next base: position 5,539 of record SNQJ01S0111972.1, on the reverse strand, counting down.
GTATGAAGATCTGAAATCTTACAGGGAAGATGTTATACAACACACTATTCCCCTCAATGAAGGAACAAAACCTTTCAGGCAGAAACTCAAGTAAATTAATCCAAAAATTTCACCGCAAGTCCAAAAGGAGTTTCAAAACATGGTTGAGGTAGAGATAATTGAGCCTATTAGGTATTCATCCTAGGTATCCAATCATGTGGTTGTCCGAAAGAAGACTAGTAAGATTAGGATATGTGTTGATTTCATAAACTTGAACCAAGCGTCACTTAACGATAATTACCCCTTGGAAAAAAAGGAGTACCTTTTGCAAAGGGTCACCGGAGCAGAAATGATGTCCATGCTTGATGGATTTTTAGGATGTAACTAGGTGTTGGTAAAAGAGGATGACCAGCTTAAGACCTCTTTCACTACTCCTTGGGGAACTTCTAAGTATTTGAGAATTCCTTTCAGATTGACCAATGTAAGAGACACCTTTCAGCGAGCCATGGATTATGCTTTCAGGGATTTAATCAGAAAACTCATAGAAATCTACCAAGATGACATGACCACCATCTCCAAGAAAATAACTCAGCATATCAAACATTTGAGGATGATTTTTCAAAGGTGCAGAGAGTATGGTATTTATCTTAGTCCCAAGAAGTCAATTTTTGGTGTATATAAAGGCAAGTTATTGGGACATATCATTTCCAAGGATGGAATCTCAGTGGAACTTCTAGAAATGAATCCATCGAGAAGATCCATCTCCCTAAAGATAAGAAGTCCTTACAACCTTTCTTTGGTAAGATCAACTTCATAAGAAGGTTCATCCCGAATTTCACTGAAATTGTGAAGCCTCTAAATCATTTGTTATAGAAGGATGCTTGTTTTGAGTGGGACGACGATGGTAAGAAGGATTTTCAACATATCAAAGAGGCAATAACTATCGCGCCTGTCTTAATAAGCCCAATTTTTTCTAAATATTTCATCATTTTCTCCTTTCCTTCAAAAGATACCATCGCATGAGTCCTTTTGTAGAAAAATGGTCAAGGAGATGAACAACCAATTGCTCTCATGAGAAAATCTCTCAGAGACACAGAACTAAACTATACCATTATGGAAAATCAATATTATTCCCTTGTCGAAATAACTTAAGAACTTTAGAAAATACGTGGGGTATAATAAGATTAAATCTTTCATTCCTTACCCAACTATAAAGGATGCCTTATCACAACAAGACTGTCTCGAATCAAGAGGAAAATGGGTCTCACAAATAGAAGAATATGACTAGGAGATTAAGCCATCCAAGATAATCAAAGGCCAAGGGTTGGCCAAGATGCTGACAGAAAGAAATCAAGAAACTATCGAGATGGGAGAAAAAAAGGCAGATCAATGTTGTCATAAGTGAAATTGAGGATGACGAATGGTATTCAAACATTATTTACTATTTGAAAAATATTACTTGTCCTGATCATTTATTCGATCATAAGAGAAGATCTCTAAGGCATAAAGCTATGAAGTATTATTTGACACAAGATGGTCTTGGATGCATAAATATTGATGGGGTGATTCTCAGATGTGTGAATAAGGAGGAAGCACACAAGTTGGTTTCAGAGTTCCACTTAGGGTATTGTGGAGGTCATTTTCTTACCCGCACCACTGCTCATAAAATTTTGAGGGCAGGTTATTATTGGCCCACTATCTTCTCCGACACACATAGATATGTTAGATATTGTAAGCCATTTCAATTATTCATTAGAAAACAACACCTCTGTTGGGCCTGAGATATGATCAATTTTATGACCGCTATTAAGCACTTTTGTTGAATGTACATATGTGTTTTTCATGTTTTGGAGAAGCTTTTTGAAGAATTTTGTGTTAAAACGGTATGATCTACACTAGGTATGTATGATTCGTGTTTGATGTCAATATTGAGTATAATTCATCATGTTTTATGATTCCACAGGTCTAATTCACGTTTTTCTGGTGTTACATGGAAAAAACACACCACGTTTCTACTTCCGGCACTCCTTCCAGCACTCGATCCAGTACCCAGTCCGGCACTCCATCCAACACCTCATCCTGCACAAAAACGGTGGGTGATTTGGAAGATATGGTATTGGTGTCCAGTGGTGGGCAAATCAGAGACATGGCTTTTGCTCGTTCTTATCCCCTCCAGCTACTGAAATTTTGACAACTCGATTTTGGATTGTTATGATGGGTGATTATTGGCTCGCTCTGTTTCAGTAGTTAGGGCACCATTAATGAAATTTGCCAATTTTAGAAGTGGTTTGACCCTCCTATGGTCGACCACTTGGTCTGCAAACATTATAAATACCACCGTGGTGGTCAGATAATTGTTAAGCAGTAGAAGAAGTCGTGTGTTAGAGCCAACAACAATTTTGGCTCTGTTTTTGCATTTTTCAATTGCCAGAATTGTATAAGACTGCGTTTTTCAAGTTTTAATGGTAAAATCGTTTTGCTGAGCTCGTGGTGTGCATTTGAGAAGTGACCACGACTAGCTGGGGGCCCACCAGCAGTCTGGTGACTGTTCTTTATGTTGTTTATGCATTTTATAGTTTAGTTGTCTTTTTATTTCATGTACATGAATTGATCCTTTATTTCTTTGTTATTTAATTTGTTGTTGTAGTTTAACTATTTTAATTCTCTTTTGCAGGTTAGTATGAAGGATTTTTGTTAATATGCAATTGATTTTATAATTAGGAACGAATTTGCAAACTCATACACTAACCCCATGTGCAATTAGATGCTAGATTGAATTTTATTTATGTTTTTAAAATCAAATTTAAAATAGAAGTTAAAACAAAGTAGAACAAAGTTTTATTTCATGCTTTCTTTAAACAAGGCTTCGGTGGATGGATATGATTAGTTTCAGTTTTTAATTGTAGATTGTTTATTCCATTGTTATGTAGATCTTGCTTAACTAGTTGTTGGTTAATGTATTCATTAGTTTACTTTTTATATGTCATGTTTTAATTTATGTTTTAAGCATTTTCCTTATTACATTTTGAATTGTTAAGATAGAGCTAGTTTAGTTTATGTTATGCAATTTCTTGCTTTGATTTAGGTTGCAATTTCAAGTTGTAGTTAATGATTGAATTTAGTATAGTATAAGTTTTCTTATATTAGTATAGAATGCATTTGAATTTCATAGATTAGAAAACAGTTTCTTGCTTTCATAGAGTAGAAGATAGTTTTCTTGCTTTCATAGCTTATGATATAGTTTTATTGTTGTTGTAGGGTAGATAGTCTTTGCTTTGCTAGATTAGATAGTAGCTTGCTTATTATAGGTTCAAGACTAGTTGTTAGTTTTTCTTGCTTTCAGTTAAATAGATTTCCTTTTCATGAATTAGAAATAGTTTTGAATTAAGAATCTAGTCCACTTGCCTCTTAGGCTAGATAGTTGTTCAATGAGAAGTTTTCATTTGATTATTTGCAGTAGAAGTTGCCTTAGAGTAGTTAGTTGTCTATTTTCTTTAATAGGTTAGCTAGTTGTTTTGCTTAGTTGTCTATTTGCTTTAATAGGTTAGTTAGTTGTCTTTGCTTGCTTGTTTATTTGCTTTAATAGGTTAGTTAGTTGTCTTTGTTTGTTTGTTTATTTACTTGTTTTCATAGGGTAGTTACTCATTGAATATAGGTTGGCAAGTTAAAGTAGTTTTCTTTTGTTATTTACTTATTGTTATGCTTAATAGTTGCTTTTGCTTATTGTTATGAACTAGTTTTCTTTACATAGGGTTTTTACTTTCTTTCTTAGAACTATCCATCGATCCTTGGTCCAAAAGTACTTAGGTTACCTAGTTTAAAGTTGCTTAGTAGGGTTTTCTCATTAAATAGGTTTGCTTGAGTAGATTAGCCTTAGATAGCTACCTCCCTAGTTAGACTATACTACTACCAGCCCTTCTACCTTTGGCATATATTTTTCTACAACTCTAAGTTTACTTACCCCGGGTTGACCATTTAATTGAGGGTTTTTAGTGTGTTTTTAGTGCATATAGAACACCCATCATTTTTTGTACCGTTGCCGGGGAGTTGTCTCAAGGTAAGAAGTAGTTAGGAAATAGATCATTCCTAGACCTTAGCATTAGATTGGTGGTGGGGGAACTTTAATACGAGAGGTAAGAACCTGCGCATCGGCTATAGCATGTTCCCCCAAACACAATGGTAGTTTTTCTTTTTATTTACTTTCATGAATAGACCTAGGGACCCAAAAGGTAAATACATCATACCTTTCAACCAAGGTTCCTTCTGACCTTTTTGGGGGAAGGAACATTCCAGCCATAAAATCCACAGACCGATATCGAAAAATAGGAGCTAGCTCAACCCAAAGAGCTAAAGTAGTGTCTGAAGAGACTAAGACAAGGAGCACTATAGAACAAAAAATTGAAGCATTAGTAATAGTGGGACAGGAGGCAAGACCACTCGAGCCTTCTGCAGAACCAAACAATACAACCTTTTTTTTCTTACCACCATTAGGAGATCCTAACTTTTTGGACATCATCTTTGTGTGAACCAAGTTTTATCAAATGGAAAGATGAACTCACAAGCAACCATTAGCTTGAGGGAACTTTCTCAAATCCTAGAAGCAGCCGGGATTTCTTCTTTTCAAGAAGAACATATTTTGGCAGTAGTCAAGAACTTGTCTACCTCTCCAGAAATATTAGAAGAATCAAGGTCCTATGAGCTACAAACTGATTTTCCTTGCCAAAATGCGAAGGAAGCTGAAAAATTATGGACTACATCCAATGGAGAGAAATCATTAAGACCTAAGATTGAGGAGTTATCAACATCCATCTCAGCAGATCCTTTATGTACTTCAGAAATCAATCATCGAGAAGAAGAGGATTTGCATAGCATGATGAAGGAGAGCATACAAATTACTATTGATGAACATCAAGATTACATTGAAATTTGGTTTCAAGAGGTCATCATACCACAATATTATTCTCTTCTTCAACACCTTCTAATGCCAAAACAAGTAGGTTGGTTGGTTCTTCATATCCAGGTAATCACTGTGGTAACTTTTTCATATATGGATATGAGTATGTTTCTTATCTTGCTCTGCACATGGTTACATTGGAAGAGTTCTTACACTTGAATATAGATTTTCCCTTTCTTTTTCAGGTAGGGTAGGATAGTAAATAAAATATGTATGTTGTTAGTTTAGCTTAGAAGTCTAATGCAGCCTCATTTTACATTTTATTTTAATAAAACAACTATGAGATACATGTTCCTATGACTTGATCTCATTAGTTTATTATATTTTAGACTGTGGTTTTTGTAAACAGATTTAGAGATCTCTGTAGGTATTTATCTCACCGGGAGTAGATAGTTCAAGGAAATATAAAAGAAGGATTTTTCTTCAAAACATTGTTACACTTGAACCCTGTTGTCTGCTAAGAATCAAATGAATAATGAGTTGTTGTAATTAGCCATGTTTTTGCAAAGACTTTCATCTTATTTTTATCAAGGCTTCTTAAATAGCAGTTGTTCTTGAACCTTCAACACTATATAAGGAAGTGACACCATAACCATCAAGCTTAGA
>SNQJ01S0111968.1:0-23655 GCA_010110895.2 Picea sitchensis | reverse complement strand
ACGTAAGATTCATGGAATGATGGATAATATGGAATTTAGATGGCATTTCATATATTGGAAGTATCACAAACATACATGTTTCATAAATTTTGCATCTAGTTTGGCATTCTACATGTTTTTTTTTAATATATATATATATATATATAAACGCTCTGGAGACGCTTCGCTCCCGACCATTTTTTGAAAAATGCGTTCCCACGCTCCCGCTTCCCGCTTCCGCTCCCCGCTCCCGCTTCCGCTTCGCTCCCACGCTCTGGCAACACTGGTCAGAGGTCCTTTTGTATGTTCCATCGGGGATGTCTAAGTTTGACTTTGGTCCAAAATTTTTGTATGAGATTTTGTAAACAAAATGACTCTTTGGTGAATTGGAATGAAATAAAGGATTGCTTTATGTCTCATCTGTCTTGATTATCATCTTGGTGACTTTACTTCTATCTTTACATTTATTTCAGCAATTAATATGTTCAGAAAATTGCATTAAAAGTAAATTTCCAGCAAACTTTTTATTGATAAAAGACTAGCCTAAGCACTCGTTGTTGAATTTAAAGCAGCTGCAAGAGCCATTCTCTGGGAGGATGGCAAAGACCCTAACTGAGATCTAGGGCCCCCAGTGCACTCCTGGGGTTTTTGGTCTGGGACCAAACAGTGAAAGCCATGGAAAAAGACCCTTGAAAGGGCCCCCAGTATATGACTGGGGTTCTTGGTCTGGGACCAAGCAATAAAGACCCTTAAGAGGGCCCCCAATATATGACTGGGGTTCTTGGTGTGGGACCAAGCGGTTAAAGTCCCTAGATATGTCTAGGGTAGGGCCCCTGGACGTGTTCCAGGGTACCCATGTCTAAGGCATGGGTTGATCCTTGATCTTGTACCTTGGTGGATAAGACCCCAGATATGTTCTGGGGCAACTTGGTCCTTGATCAGGTAGTTGTTGGTATGTGACCCTCTTTGAAGGCGGGCATGACCACATGAGGGATGTATCCCATATGCAGTGATGATAAAGTTGATTGGTCACCTTGAGAAGTACATGGACATGTGTGAACCTCTCCTAAACCCACCACCCTTGGTTTTTGGGCTTGAGTTTGTTTGGGGGTTTGTATTTTGTCTTAGGGGTTAATATAAAAAATATTAATTAATATAAATTATAAATATATTTAATTAATATTTATATTCATTAAATATACTATTTTTAATTATATTTCTTTTATCCTAACACCTACCCAAAAGTATAAATAAGAACCCCTCCCCCTTCACTCACTCACTCATATTTTCTTTTCCTCCTCCTCATAATAGTGGCGGATTGCTTTCTTGTGGTCTGTGGCCTCCTTGGAACAGCTAGCGGCCTCCTTGTAATAGTCAGCGGCTCCCTTGTGACAGTTTGTGGCTCCCTTGAGAAAGTTTGCGGCCTCCTTGTGGTAGTGTGTAGCCTCTTTGTAAATGGTCTTTCTCTTCATCTTGATGTCAGGTCTGTGCTTGAGTTCTTTGCTGCTGTGTGGGAGTTCAGGGTGCCCATTTCTCTACTGGAAATGATGTTATTGTTGCCTACCTTGTTTGTCACCTGCCAGCCTTCTTCTACCATCTGCAAAACCCTCCTTGAAGGTTGTCGTCCTCTGGATCGGAATTATTGAAGGTCGTAGCACCCTAGCAAGGTGGTTGGACCTTCACTTTAGGCAGTCGTCCCTCCTTTCTGGCAGCCTCTCTTATGTGTGAGGGTTTGTGGGGTTTTGGGTATACTAAGGTGAAGTGTTTTATCAGTCCTATACTTCTCTTGATAAGAGATCTGACCCTAGAGGCAGATCCATGACTTTGAGACTTATCTGAGCATACTACAGTGGATTCTTATCTCTCATTTGTGTCATGCTTCTCTTCATGCTGCAGAGGTAAGAATATAAAAGGTAAGCTACTGATTCACAGTTTTTGTATTGCTTAGATCTAGATCTACTTACTCTAACTCAGATCTGATTAAAGTTGTTCTGCACAGTCTTTGAAATTGCTTATATTTATCTAAGTCTAGATCTACCTACTGTAGAAGTTCTGATATACTTAACTAGTTCAGATCTTATTGTTTTTACCTAGAGACAAATCTGTTTGCTTAAGATCTAACTCAAGAATTTTACTACAGTTCAAACCTAGTTACTGTTCAGTCAAGAATAGATCTGTTGGTTATGATCTGACTTACTTCTTCAGTTCAGATCTATTTTGATGTGTTCATAAATTTGTTTGTCTTACCTACCCAGAAATAAGTTTCATGATTGAGATTCGTCTTCAGATCTTCTGTTGTATTGTTGTTCTAAAATAAAGTTTGATTTATTTTTGTCCTTTACTGTTTTATCTATCTGAAAATTAAAAGGACAATATTTTTCTGGTTTACTTCCCTAATCCTAACACTCGTAATTAATACTTGTGAGTTAGGATGTTATTTTTGTTGGCTATAAACATAGGGTGAGATTCCCGTCTATTTTGCTTTAGCCAAGCAAAATCTGAAAATGCTTGAGTAAGATCATTTCATATCTTTTCCTCAACAATTATTTGGCGACCGTACTAGGGAGATCTTCGATATCTCTCCGGTTAAATTTTATACTCTATTTTCATCGATACATCTTTCTTTTCTGTTATTGATCCTTGACTATTTTATTTCTTAATGATTGTGCCTGTCACAAGGCAGCCTAATATTGAGCCTGGTCTTCAAGACCAGACCAGCATTGCTTTGAATCTGTTTAACACCATTTTAGACACTACCAATACCCATGTTGAGCTTAACTATTATTGGGCAGTGATTAAACGAGATAGTAGTGCTCAAGAATGATTGGAAGCTATAAGTAGACAGCCCAGAAATCAGCAGTAACCTTTTGTTTTGGCCTTTCTTTCATGTCCTTAGATTCTCGTGCTTCTACAAGAAGAAGAGGCCTATCACCTGAAATCAATCCTATCGCTGAAATAGGAAGAAGGAACGTTGTGTTATTTGCCCAACAAAGTGCTCTAAGGAGAACTTTATTTGATTCATCCAGCTCGTCTTTCTTTCCCTCATCTATCATCCACAAGATGGCATCTAGTGGTGGCACTAGAAGTGCTCCATCTTCCCAATCTTCATCGTCATCAGTGATTGGTAGCTTATATAGCCACCATATCCCTGTCCAATCTACCACAAACCCCACCAAAGTCATTAAAAAGTATGGGCTTTTTTAGTTCGAAGAAGACGCCACAACCATGCCGTGGCATGTGTCCTCTCCTCTTAACCTAGCACCTGTTACTCGTCCACTTCTGAAGTTTAAAGAGAACCTACCTAAGTTTTCAGGAAATAACACTATTAGTACGAACGAACACCTGGTGGCATTTTCTAATGCTTGTCGTAACATAGGGGCCAATGACAATGACACTTGCATGCGCTTGTTCGTCAATTCCTTGGAAGGAAAGGCTACGGCCGACTTCTTTGACCTTCCTCCTAAGATTCTGTCTACTTGGGAGGAGTTAATCTATTGGTTATGATCCACTTGTGGGCAATCCAAAAGCCCCACCGAGAAGTTAAGGGAATACAATAATGTCACCTATAAGAATGGTGAAACCATCAAGTCTTTTAACTTGCGTTTCACCAAGTTATACAATCAAACCCCCAAACTTATCCGCCCTCAGAACCAAGCTGCTTTCATGCATTACTACAATGCATTGCCTTCCCCCTACCGTCATAGGCTTGAGGAAAAAGCCATTGATAATCTTGGTTCCGCTCTGCATGCTTGTTCAGAGTATGAAGAACAGCTTGAAAGAACTGGTCTTCCCCAGGGAGAATCGGTTAGACAAACAAACATGTCCGCTCTCTTACAGCTAGTACAAGATATGAACAATCGTATGTTAGCGTTTGAGCGGAAGGGTACTGTCTCCCCTCTCACCCCTGGACTTCATCCTCTTCTGCACCCCCCTTTAGAAATCCGGTTGAAAACAATTTTCGGCCCAAAGCTATCTTGCCTTGGAGTTGGTGTAACTTTTGCGAGGAACACCACGAGGAAACCACATGTGAGGTAAAGAAGAGTGTCAGAGATAAGATCTTTGGTAAAAGACCAGAAGCTACTATCGTTGTCCTAGATTTTGCAGAACCAGAAGATGTCATGGTTATCAATACTAGGAACAAAGCCTATGCTCCCAAGGGCAAATTCGATCCTCCCCGCAGTTCTTCTACCCCGAGCTCATCCTCAGCCGCTGCTACTCTCCAAGTTCCTAAGGTTCCTAAGAGTCAAGGAATCACTCCCCCTCTCCCCTCTTCCAAATATAATATCTTGAATCATTTGGCCAACATCAAAGCAGATGCAACCCTTCTAGACATGGTTGTCATCCCTGAACAACAGATGCATCTGAAACAATTCATGGAAAGAAAAGCTTTCGTTGTAGCCAATCTTTCCGAAGAGGTAAACAAAGAGGATTCTTCTGTAAATAAAGTAGGTGTACATAACTTTAGATACCCTATAAAAAATCCCCCTTTTTATATTTTTGTAAAGATTATGGATAAAATTGCCCTTTGTTGCCTCATTGATGGTGGTTCAGGCCCAAGTGTGATGTCAAAGATTATTATGGAAGAGCTAGGCTTGTCTTGTACAAATGAAAACACCAGAAGCATGCTCTCCTATAATAGTTTACAACAAACAACCATAGGCGAGATTAAGGACGTAACCTTGGTTTTATGCACTCATCCTGAGATAAGGACAACCCTCAGCATTCAGGTAATTGATATGCTTGTAAGCAATTACTCAATTATCTTGGGAAGGGATTGGCAAGCCTTAACAGGTGGATACCTCTCACTCGACGAGACACATTTATTCGTTCCTCGGAATGGTAAGAACATCATAGTCCTTAGAGAGGGAAGGATTTCACCCTACATAGAGAGTGTTCCGCAATATAGCATAAACTATATCGAAGAGGACCTAGGAGTGTACTCCATCCCTGTTGAAGAGGATAATATTCCTTTGGAAAGAATCGATTTAGAAGATGATATGTGGCATATGCACTTTGATGGTTCACGCTCTAATGAAGGAAATGGGGTTGGCATTATCTTGGTTTCCCCTACAGGAAGAATTCATAATCTGTCTTACAGGTTAGAGTTTGCTTGTACGAACAATGTCACTAAGTTCGAAGCTTTATTATTAGGCATTGAAAATGCTCTTAATCTTGGTTGTGGTCACCTTTCAATTTTCGAAGATTCTGAGCTTGTTGTGAACTCGATACGAAAAATGTGCGCTCCTAGCAGCAAGTTGATGGAACGATACTCCCAAACTGTTTGGGCACTTATCTCGAACCTTTTATCCTTCAACATCACTCATGTTAAGAGGGAGTTGAATTCAATGGTTGGTCGGTTAGCTATCTTTGCAACTTCTCCTAATTAGCAACTTTTACCTCACAGGATTCACTGTTCTTTTCAATCTCTATATCGTCCATATATCCCTGACAATGTAGAATCTTGGCAGGCCCTCCCTAACAATGAGAGCATTTGTGATTTCATTCAAGATGAACCTTTTAAGCCCGAGGAGATTATATCCATAGAAAACAATAAAATTCCTGAGGGCTTGACTCCTCTTGAGAGTTTGTTTTCATCAAGTGATGTAGGCAATAAAGAAAAACAGAAAGAAGAGGAGTTACGAAAGAAGGTGGTTGAAACCATCTCCATGAACATTAGGACACCTGAATCTTCGATGAGTGTTAAAATAAATGTCCAATGTTCCGATAGGGAAGAGATGAGGTCTGTCGAGCTACTCAGTGGATTTCAAAATGTTTTTACTTGGTCTTATGAGGATCTTCGTGGTTTTGATCCCGGTCTTATTCAACATACTATGAAACCAGCTAGGCAAGAACAAGGACTTGTTAACTCTGCACCGAAAGCAACCTTTCAAAGGGAGTTGGGAAATTTCTTAAGGTCTAGGATTATTTTTTTAGCCCACCCTGAACGGGTTCCAAATTGGGTACCTGCTTCAAAGATCACAGATCATATTAGAATCTGCATTCATCTTCGCACCTTCAGTCAAGCTATTATGAGAAATCCTTCTCCCCCCCTCAATATAGGAATAATTCTACAGCAGGTTGTAAAGGGTCATGGGATATGTGAGGGGCACAATGTCAACCTTGGTGGTTGACATTGTGCCCTAGTAAGTGGTATTCCTTGGGAATGGGTTTGCTACTAGGAACTCCCTTAATGAGCCATCGTACCGTTCCCCACCATACTTACCACTTTCCATCATTATTCCCCTCCATTTCCTTAGCTCTTGGGATTTTAGGGTGTATTGACCCAAGAAGGGGTTGTGCCTCATTCTATGGGAAGAAGGGGCTGAAGGCCCAAAGGGGTTGATGTTGGGTAAAAGATAAAATCCTTATACAGCCTGAGTGGGCCTAATGGTTAAGAACATGTGTTTCCTCTTAAGAGATCACAAGTTCAAATCCAGAGGGGGGGAGGGTATGTATACCTCCGTAGACTTTATCAGTCAAATCGCTGGGTAGAGGGGGTCACTTGTCCCACAAACAAGGGGGTCCCATACACCAATTTGGTGTCTGGCTTGGTCGTGACCTTAAAAATAGATTATTATTATTATTATTATTATTATATAAACCTTCCAGATGCTTTGCCCAGGGGTCACCCAAGAAAGCAATAAAATGTTTATCTTTGAGTAAAGGGAACCCACAATATAATAAAGAATGTTTAAAAGGTTAGTTGAAGGATAGGAGGTCTCATCACGGGCCGACCTATCACGTCCATGAATATCTAGTGGTATGACATTACCATCATCTGGTCACCAAACCAAGGTAATGGCTCTCAGTTGCATGGTTGAAAGAAAGGGGTTCTCATCACAAGCTAGCCTTCTCATTCCCACTGTGTGTTTGTGGGTGACATTGCCATCATCTGGTCACCACGCCAGGGCAGTGACCTTCAAAGTCTCCTTATGCTATATTGAAAGAAAACAAAGAAAGAAAGACAAAAGGAAATTGATGGGCTTGGAAAAAATGCATTGCAGACGAGGGTACCACACACCCTCTACAAAGGCACCCACGAGTGAGACACTACAACCCCTTGTATGTCATGAGCCCTATGCCCATTGAGTCTTGACCCCAACCACTTCATCCACTTTACATAGCTTAGAGAGGGATCTCTTGGAAACTCTCCTTGACCTAGGGCAAGATCTACCCAATAGGACACCTCGTCAACCCTCCCATACTCAAGCTTGACAAGTCGCATAGTGTCTTTGAGCAGTTAATTGTTTGATATAGTGATCTTTGATGCACACGCTTAGATGGCTTATTTATTGATTGGATTCACTTATCATGATGTTATGACTTGAGATCCTTGGAGGGCCTGCTCATTTGTCTTTGCAGGACCTAGCTGGTGGACAGTTTTGGGAGAACAAGCCTAGCTTGGGCTTCCATGGGGCTACAAGCCCACGAGTTGCATGCCAAGGGCCCGCATGTCGAATGAGAGTGATCAAACTTGGAAGGCCTTAAAGATGACTTGAACGACATAACCTAGCCCCCACAAGCCAAACATTTTTCCTAGGAGAGGCAAAACGTCTCTTCTAGAGGCATGACATCACCTAGGGGGGTTAGGGTCTGATGGTGTGGTTGATGCATTGGCACTTGGATGTTTTGAGGAGAAATGGGCTTTGACCATGAAGGAAGTAACTTGGATACTTGACATGTGGCTTTGGCAAGCCTAGACACCCTTCTCCTACACCAACGACTTGCTCCTAATGCCAAAACGTCTCCTAAAGGGGTGACGTCCTTCTAAAATTAGGGTTTTCTTATGTGCAAAAGTGAATTTTAAATGAATTACTTTGTAAAGGGAGCAAGATTAGGGTTGTTGACCCCTAATCTTGTGTTTTACCCCTTAATTTATGGATAAGTCACCTTGGTGACATTTGTATAAATAAGAGATCATAAGATCTCATTTTAACATAAATCTCCCTCAGTGTGAGAAGTATTAGTCTGACATTTTCGCTATCTTTGGGAAGATTGTCTCTTTTAGCACTTGTTATGGTTATCTCTTGATGTTATGGTTGATGGGAGTGATGCGCTAGCCTTGGAAAGCTTATCTCTTGCTATTGTGATGGATTATCTTGGCATTTTTCCTTGAATTGGTATGGTTTTTACACTCTTGCTATGATTTGTTTCAAGTCAAGGTTATTGTGCTAGGAACTAGGTGAGAAGTATAAGGGCATACACCCCCACCATAGTCTTCATCACTTTATGCTTCATCTTATTGCTTTAACAAGGGTTTACTAAGAGAAGTATAAGGGGCATGCACCCTCTTAGCTTAAACCCTAGCTAGAGAAACTTGCCTTGGGAAGTAAAAGGGCTTACACCCCCAAGTAGGTAGCTTCTCTAGATCTTTCTTTTCATGACCCAATTAACGCAATAGTAAAGGCACTAGTCATTTATTATTGCATTGGAGAAATAAAATATTGCATTGGAGAAATAAAATATTGCATTGGGAAACATGATTTTCGGTCATTTTTACTTCTTGCAAAGTGGATTGTATTCCTTGTGCCTTGGGCACCTCACAACCACTAGGACGTCCCCATCAAGGGGCTACTTCTTGTTGTTGTTACAAAATTGCATCTTCAGCCATTAGGGTTGCAGAAACCCTAAATCATTTGCTTAAATAACTCTCTTATCAACCATTGGATTTTGCTCAAAGTTTGCACACTTATTCTCCTTTGTCCAACACACTTTTTAGCAAAGTTTGAGGAGATTTCAGTGGCTGATTTTCTTGCTGTAATACATTGAATGTTACAGCCATAAGGCTGATATAATTTGCTGCAGACAAGTGTTTACAACAACCTTATCTTTTTATGCTGGAATATTGGTTTCTCATCTTGAGTTTAGCTAGTCATTTACTAGTCTTTCTCTTGTATTTTCTACTTGATCTCTAGCATTTATTGAGCAGCTTATAATACCATTTACTTGCTAATATACATTGTTATCTATTGTTGCAAATTAGGGATAGCAAGCTTAACTTGCTGATCCAACTAACATATATCATTGCAAAGTGTCTTTTCTTGTGTCTCGGGCAGGTACAATCATCCGGAGAAGTACTATACATGTGGGGCAACAATTACTCAACTTACAAGGCATCTCTTCCCACCTTTCATCCCACATAGACTTGACCTCTAGGGGCTTCACTTCCTTCCATCTCCATATCCATCCCCCTAGGGTCACCAGGATCGCCTCCGTAGAGTGGCCTAGTCACCCTTGAAGTGTGGGACCTACATCGAGGTGACATTGGGTGTAGGATTCCCAAGTTATAGCACTTGTTTTGTGGTTGGGTCGAGCTTTGCCCAACCTACAACTTGCGCTATAACACTGCCCAGAACAAAAACACTCCTCCAATGTTGTAGCCAAAAAATGTGTCTCAAAGATGATCCCCTTCTCTTCAGATCCCAAGCTCTGAAGTCTGAACGTCCTAAAGAATGTCAACAAGCCTGAAACCCTAAAATTTCAACTTTGACCAAATGTCAAACTGAGGGCACCAGTAGATGCGCTAGGGCAAGACGAGTTGATCTGTAGCAAAATTTGTCCTAACACTGTCTAATAAATGCCCAATGACCTTCAGAGAAAGTTCAGATCTGTGACTGTGCAGTGACAAATTTCAACAAAGCTCTGAAACCATGTTGAATTTTCAATTTTCAGATCTGATAATTATTTCCTTATGAATTTTATGCCACTGTTATCATAGAATAATTACACACTAAAAATCTCAACCAAAATAAACTGCAACGGAAACAACAGAATCATAGAAAGATAGCCATGCACAGTAGACACAAGATTTTATCCTGGGAAACCCAACCTTGGGAGAAAACCTAGCAACTTTTCTTAAGAAGAAATCAATTCAAGTACATCACCATTTATTTGAAGAAACCCTAGCACAACTTTGCCCTTGCATGAGGAAGATCCCTCAAAGATAGCGAACCACCAAAAGATAGTGCACCTCAAAAATTTCCGCAATTAGCAACTGCAACTAGTTTGAGCGAATTTTATGAGAAGAGTTGTGTGTTGTGTCAAAAATGAAATGACCCAGCCTTTATTTATACTGTTTGAGTCACCTTTATTTTACTTGCAGGGCCGACTTGTACTTTTGTCTTCAATATCTTCTTTTAATGGTTTTATGGGTTTCTTTAATGATTTGTCTTGTCTTCTTGGCATTTCTTCTTCACTAGAAAAGTTGTTCATGGGCCTTGTTGATGTATCATCTCCTCACATGCACGTCTAATTAATATAGGGCTCTAATGTTGAGTAAACCCACCGAGAAGCCTCTTATCACAAGAGGTCTCTCTTATCACAAGAGGTCTCTTGAGCCTACATCTTCAACATTAGACTAGACTTGTAAACAAGTCAATCCTGCCCTATAAAAAATATATCACCCCATCCTAGAGCAGGTAATGTGAGAGCATCTCGAGTCTTTTCCCCTCCTTGTCAAGTCAGCATCACTAATAGGAGAAAGACTGCACCTGGGCCATTCACCACTAGCCAAATCAGCATGGCCCCATGAGTGAATGTATCATTCTCCCTTGGTCAAATCAGCATGACTAATCTGGGAGAATGCATGCCCTTGGGCCATTCACCACTAGCCAAATCAACATGGTCTAGTGAGTGAATGTATCATTCTCCCTTGGTCAAATCAGCATGACCAATCTGGAAGAATGTCTGCCCGATGCTGCTAACTGGAGAAACATTAACCTGGGCCATTCACCACTAGCCAAATCAGCATGGCCCCGTGAGTGAATGTATCATTCTCCCTTGGTCAAATCAACATGACCAATCCGGGAGAATGTCTGCCCGATGCTACTAACTGGAGAAACATCAACATCATCTTCCAAAGTTATGAAATGTGTGATGAAAATCACATGTGTAATCCTCATGCAATATGAGGGGTAACAATTGGATCCAACATGGGGACATGTACTCTCAAAGAAGAGTACATGCGAACCTCAAAAATCTCCGGTGATCCCTATTGAGAAGATTTTCCAAAAGGCAAGAGAAAACCATGTGGAAGGATGGATACATATCCACATTCCTGGAGGAATGAATACAATATCCATATAGTCCATTACATCAAAAATAACCCAAAACTAGCTTTACATGGACAAGAGCATAAGGCAACAATGCCAAAGATAGCATGAAAGTAAACCTAATGATCATGAATGATCAGCTTATTTATCCTATTCTAATGCTCTCAAGAGCTTATTTCTTCTACCCTACTATATCGTAGGAGAATGAGAAAACTAAATGTAATCATAAAGCCAATGTAACCAAGTTAGCATCACATGAATACCATGAACTCTTCCCTTGCATTTGCTCATCAACCAAAACAAGGGTGCATTAAATATCACATGTATGTATGTTGGAATCTCCTAGAGAGCTAGGCTAAAATCTGAAATGACAAGGGTGCATTAAATATCACATGTATGTATGTTGGAATCTCCTAGAGTGCTAGGCTAAAATCTGAAATGAGCTCATGGGATGAGAAAGAATACCAAAATCATGCCAAGGATGGCATGAACCACTACAAGCTTCTTATATCCAATGTTGGATAAGACTGATGTACTCTTCATAAGGATAGGGCAGCCCATTAAAATATGGAAAATCGTACTGATTATTTTCAAGGAGAAAAGTTTTAGGCTTCTCCAATGTAAATATGTACAATAACAAGCATGAAGATAAAATAAAAAACACATTTTCATATCTGGAAAAAAAAATCACTTCACTATTTAGGACTTGCTGCCCCATTTCTAATGGCTGAAAATTTCTGTAACATATATTAGACTGAAAATCATGTTGTTTCATACAATTTCCAACATATAAAACATCAATTCCAGCAGTAAGGTTACATGAAAATACACCAAAATCTAAAGATGTTGGTGACCAAAAATTTCTGCACTTTTAACATCGACAACATGCTCCCTAATCTAAAAAAATTCAGAATTATCCATGGAAAACATGGTTGGAAGTCAATCATGAAATTTCTGAACATGAACTTATTAAAGATGGATGTTCCAAAAGCAAAAATTTTGCACTTTCCCCTCTAGAATCATCCAAATCAATGTCATAGATAGGATCCCCATAAATTTCAAACAATCCATACCCAAACTATGAATACCAATCTAAAAATTAACATCTACATCCTCATCCCTATTAGAATAATAGGTGTGCGTGTTTCTCCGCAAACAATATAGCAATATTGTCTCCCAACCATAGGTCGAAGCTACCCCCGAGCACCTTAACCTTGACAGATAGAATAATTCCGAAAGCAAACCCTAGAACCAATAGCCAACCAAGGTAGAAATTAAAAACCATAACCAAAGACCAAGTCACTACTGCAGTAGTTGCAGCTCTCCTCCGGTCATGCGCACCACTTGTCCTTGTACAGTTATGAGAGTGAGTGTGTCAAAAGAGCTCTAGCACCCTCTCATTTATAGTCCTCCAAGTGACCTAATTGGGTCGACTTCTACTTCTGGAGGATAAT
This sequence comes from Picea sitchensis, assembly GCA_010110895.2. Lineage (NCBI taxonomy): Eukaryota > Viridiplantae > Streptophyta > Pinopsida > Pinales > Pinaceae > Picea > Picea sitchensis. Next base: position 11,171 of record SNQJ01S0111968.1, on the reverse strand, counting down.
AATTTAATATAAATTATTATCTTGAGCCGACTTGTCTTCTAAGGTTATTTCCTAACCTTCTAGGGTTTCTCTTGCTTCCCGGAATATTCTAGTCAAAGGTTACATGTAGAGGTTAATACCTCTCCCATCTACCATAATATCAACACTCCCTCCTAGCTAGAGAGGTGTTAAAGGCAATGGTCTTGAGCACAAACAGATCATTCAACCGGTAGCATCATCATAACCACACGGGCTATCTCATGATCACGTAGATCAACTTACGAACAACATCACCACTATCAGTATCATTTGATAGCATCAACTGCATCATTTCTCGAAGCCATACTCCATCTGAAGTAATTGGGAATGATGTTGAATAAGTCACTCACTCAACAGAGTGATACAAGAACCATTCTTCTAATCCGAACATATGTCCTAGAAGAATAACTGTCCCAACGGATGTTGAAAGCCACCCTATGGGCTATAAAGACCATTCCTACAAGAATGTCAGTCTCAAACTATTTTCTAATTGTGTATCAATCTCTACCCATATGCCTTAGAAAATATCGATCCTGTATCAACCACCCTAATCGAGATGTCATGTCCTTAGGAGGCAGACTATTCAACCTGATCGGGCCAATAATTGTACCTCAGGAAAAATACCAGTCCATGATATGTTAGCAATCTATCAACCTGGACCATTCTCCACAGGGAGAATTTCTCTCCACCAGCAATTTGTTCTGCCAGGACCATTCTCTGCCTGGAGAATGTTTGTCCATCAGCATACTGACTATCCATCTAGTAGGAAATCATCTCCAACACTAGTGGTAATCTCCATGGCAATCAGATAGTAGTATACAGCTTCTACAATGCCATCCAATAGAACACAACTGTGTCTATCCATCGTAGTATACAACTATTATCCAGTGGTACACAGCCACTCCTAGTAGCACACGGCTACTAGCCAGTGACACATAGTCACTACCAATGGATCACATCCACCACAGTAGCGTACAGCTACTGTCCAGATACATATAGTCTCCACAACAATCATATCATCTGATATCAACTTGCATCAACAATGTCATGATCTAAACTGAGTCATCTGGGCCATTCTTCCACTCACATCTATGAGATATGGAAGAGCATCTGCCCTCGGAAAGTTAAACATCATCCATGGGTTGTCTGGACTATTCTTCTCAACCATAGAAGAATAATTGTCCCTGATTTATGAACCTGGACCATTCAACCTAACTGGGCCATTCTTCCGACACTATTCACAATGCAACCTAGAGAGAATGAGTCTACCCTAAGGAATGATTGTCCCTGATTGTTGAACCTGGACCATTCAACCTAACTGGGCCATTCTTCTGGCACGATTCACAGTGCAACCTAGAGAGAATGAGTTTTCCCTAGGGAATGATTGTCAGAACCATTTCCTACGGAAATAACTGTCCTGCACCAACCTCCTACATCAAACCATTCTTCGAAACTACCCACAACTGTGAACTTTGAAAGAATGGTCACCCGGAGAGGTGGACCATTCTTCTTGACCACTTCTCAGAGTGACTGCCAAGGAGAATGACTGTCCTAGACCATTCCCCCACACTGGCCACAAGGGGAATCGTTGTCTATGGTGCATCAGCAATATGTCGGACCGTGACTGTCCATTCTGGACCATTTTCCGGACTGGAAAATTGTTGTCCATCAAAAATCTTGGACCACTTTCCGAACTGGAAAGTGACTGCCCAACCTGGACCATTTTCCAAACTGGAAAATGACTGTCCATCAAGAATCTTGGACCACTTTCCGAATTGGAAAGTGACTGCCCAACCTGGACCATTTTCCAAACTGGAAAATGATTGTCCATATATCAATAACATATCAGTGCTCCCTCCCAACCTGGGGAGTAATCACTTCCCTTTCCAATAAGGAAGTCATCTCCACAAGTCCAGCTTGTTCCTTAAGTATGCAAACTTTTCATCTTGGACAGAGGCTTTACCAAAATATATGTTATCTGCTCATCAGTGGAGATATACTGGAGAACTACTTATCCCCTCTGGACTTTATCAAGGAGAAAACAGTACTTGATCTCAATGTGCTTCGACCTATCATGGAACACCAAGTTCTCTGAGAGCTTTACACAGCTCTGGTTATCACAATATATCACGGTCGAATCCAGCACCTGATCAAATAGTCCATAAACCAGCTTACAGAGCCACAATGCTTCTGTACAAGCATCATAAGCTGCAATATATTTTGCTTCTGTAGTGTTGAGTGCAACATACTTTTGTTTCCTGCTAGCCCATGATATCATGGCAAAGCTCAAACTGAAACATATCCAAGAAGACTTCTTTTATTATCTGCACTCCCTGCCCAATCTGAATCGATAAATCCATGTAGTTGTATATCATAACTCAAACGTCCATGAAGATATTTCAAGGCATGCTTTGCAATTATTCAATTCTCATGGCTAGGTTCCACCTGGAACTGGCTCAACATGTTCAGAGCAAAGCAAATGTTTGGCCTAGTATTCATCAAATACATCAAGGAGCCAATCAATTATCGATACAAGGACGAGTCTACTAGATCGGAGTCTCTCAACTTCTTCAGATCTGTCATCATGGGAGTTTTCCATGGATTTGTAATCCATCATCCTGGACTTCTGAAGAACCATTTCAATACACTTCCTCTGTCATAGGAAGTTTTCACCACTCTTTTGTTGTACATGAGAGGCTCTGCACCAAGTTGCTTGAATCCATACAAGGTCTTCTTCCATCTACATTCATGAGTCTCTTATGGTATACCTCAAAACCTTGAGGTTGAGAAGAATAATCCATCTGATGTAAACTCCAACCAATGGATATTGCAAGAGATATAATGGCTCAGGTAGAGGTATATCTGGTTACTGGACCAAGTTGTCATCATAGTCTTCTCCCTCCTTCTGGGAGAACCCTTTAGCCCTGAATCTTGCCTTGTATCTATCAAAGCTTCCATTTATAAGTCTTCGCAGATTCTTAAATGGACCATATCATTGGGGATTAGCTCCCTCCTAATCCCAGCTTCATGCATGTATGAGCAATATCTAGAACTTCCTTGTTTTTATTCTGAATCTGCATGCTTCTGGAATTCTGCAATCAATTCCCTCTATCTGAGAGAGTCCATGCTTTTGTCTGTTGCACCTCTCTTTGCTTTCTGTGAAGTGTCACAAGCCTGTTCTGGTTTCTGCTCAGCTGGCAGTTGTTGCAAGCATTGTGTCATCCTTATAAACTTCTTCTATGACAGCTTCTGCAAAGATTGTTCATCAAAGGTTTGTCAACATATTTCACAAGGATACTTGCCCGGAACAAGACAAGAAAAAAAGAAAGATCCAAGACAATATGTTTATGATAGTAAATCGAAACAAGAATAAGGACAAGGATAGAGGCAATTGCTACAAGCCTGGAAAGACATTTTCATGATAGCCTTCATGAGATAACCTGCCTGAGATAACAAGAACAACAGTGTTTTCGATACAACATTTTTCATATGAAGGATAATTTCTTGGTAGCATTACTAAGATGATCTAGTATGGAACAAGAACAAGAGATATATCCTAGAGTAGGTGTTAGTTCATATTTGCAAATAAGTACACTAAGTAGTATAAGCTACTAAGTACTTATCAATACTCACTTGAGAGACAATAATTAGACTTGATATGCAAACCTGGAGTCTTGCTTTTGTTCCACTTGAATCGTTTTTCTTCTGGGACAAGTATCATTTCCGACCCGTCCCTTAAACTTAAAACAATACGCTTTCTTGACAGAAAACTGAGTTAGAGAATATGATCTCAACCTTATAATATCTTGACTAAAGTCAGCTTATAACTTTGACTAGAAGTTCATAATGCCATAACATCCAGAGATATATCAAGTCAAACCTGGAGAGTGTTGATCTTTTGAATGCACTGAATCCAAGATCATTGTTTTGGACAAGATCCCTTGTACATTCCCTGCAAACACACTCATGCTAAAGATACAAATTAAAAGAACACATATAGGTACATACCTTTGTTACCCAACTGTGACGGTAAGCCTTAGAATGACTTTGTTGGACCAGAGGTTTAGCTGCTAGAGGATTGGTAAACCTCATATTATTCCTTTCAGTAGATCTCTCTAGGGCACAACATACACTTTCTTCATGCTAGGTCTTTTGTCTTCATAACTTCCTTCCATTTTGACTTTTGACTGGTCAACCTTAGATTTTGACTTGGTCAAACATTGACTTTGACCAAAATTTCAAACTTGACGTCTTGGCTTGTTGAGAGTACCAAGAGGTGCGCTAGGCTAGGGCGCACTAGGTTATCCAAGAATTAGGTCAAGCGCTTCACTTAAGGTGCCTCAACACGAGGGTTAGGGTTTCGTTGCTACAGCAAAACTTTCACTGCAACTACAAGTAAGCAAATCCTCCCAATCTACCTTCCAGTGGTTAGACTGTCCGAAGATAGTGTGGGCCCATAACCTGTTAGAATAATAGGTGTGCTCATTTCTCCGTAGACAATATAGCAATATTGTCTCCCAACCATAGGCCGAAGCCACCCCCGAGCACCTTAACCTTGACAGATAGAATAATTCTGGAAGCAAACCCTAGAACCAATAGCCAACCAAGGTAGCGTACTTCTCTCCAAAGCTAGCGTACCAAGCAGAGAGTCCAAACCATAACCAAGGCAGAAAGTCCAAACCATAACCAAAGACCAAGTCACTACTGCAGCAACTGCAGCGCTCCTCCAGTCATGCGCACCACTTGTCCTTATGAAGTTATGAGAGTGAGTGTGTCAAAAGAGCTCTAGCGCCCTCTTATTTATAGTCCTCCAAGTGACCTAACTGGGCCGACTTCTACTTCTGGAGGATAATAAGTTAATATAAATTATTATCTTGAGTCAACTTGTCTTCTAAGGTTATTTCCTAACCTTCTAGGGTTTCTCTTGCTTCTCGGATTATTCTAGACTCGTCAAAGGTTACATGTAGAGGTTAATGCCTCCCGCAGCTACCATAATATCAACAATCCCCTCAGCTGCCCTTATTCTCATTACATGAAGAAACAAATACATCTGAAAATTTATCATGCTTCAAGTGTTCATCTTCAAAAATATCCCTCATTGAAGCATCAACATGTACATCATCAAATTCAGAAATTTGGATACTACAACTTACCAAACCCTTGTCCTCATGAGAAGATGGCATGGATGCTTGAATTTTTTCTTCATCAACGTTTTCTTCATGTGCTTGGCCTTCAATGGAGTCGTGAGGTGCTTCTTCATGCCCTATTCCTTGGCCTTTCCTCCTCTGATATTGTCCAAAGAGATGCACCAGAGATTGGCATGAACAGAATAGCAACAGATTCGACCATAGGCACATAAGGCCTTAAGGAGGACCACTGTGTTAACCCCCAGATTTACCTGCGCAACTGAAGGGTTAAGATCCAACTAGTTTTCATCAGGCTGGTTTTCAGTGACAGGTGCATCAGGTTTCATAGTGATCAAATTTCATTTCAGAGGCAGAAGTCTCACAGCAATTTCCTTCATTTTCTATCTTTCCTATTTTTTAGGAGTTGGGCTACTATTTTAGGCATGGCTATATTTAGCATTTCTATTTGGTAGGTAATTGTTCTAGACTCCTGGTTCCAGTGTGCAATCATGAATTGGTTCCAAACTGAGCAAGTGGAGGTGTTCTCAGTGTGACACATGGCAGCCATTGGGAGGGTTGTCATTTGAGGCAAACCCTAGGTCGAATTTGTGCTAAGCATCTCCATCTCCAAACCCTAATTTGACCCCTTTGGTATATTTGGCAGGTTCCTCCTCTCATGGCTTGAGTTCTAAATTTACCAGTGGATGATCCTTACCAATTTTGGAAACCCCAATTCACCTTGGTATTGTGCTTTCTTTGGCCAATTGAAACTCAGGTTCAATTTGTTATTTTTAGTTGACACTCTTGCATGTAATATAGTTCGATCTCCTACTTCATATTTGGCATGCTTGCTATTCTAAGCACCCTGGCTCACCCTCCTAGACATACAAAAACCTTGGCCTTATAACTGATTGTTCAGCTTTATTCTTGGAGTTTTCCTTTAGCAAAGATCAACCTTCTTCCTCACTGTGCATGCAACCTATTGTTAAAGAGGAATTTGTGGAGGTTTGAGCTGGTTTTCTGTGGTTACAGTTAATGAACAACATACTAATTGGAGGAGGATCGGCACTTGATTTGGCAATATGCATGTAACAGTGAGAGGAGAAGCGCTGTAGTGGTTTTTATTAGCAGCCTGTGGTCATAATTATTAGGAAACGGTATAAACTATGGTGATAAAGTGCTCTAGTAGCCTATTCTCAGCCTGTATAACAGATGTACCATCCAAAATTCAAATAGTGGCTGTCTTAGAGTTAAGCAATGAAATGACAGCAGTTTGGTCTTTGTAAACCTGCACAGGGTCAACAGGTGGCAGCATAGAGACAGTCTGGAAGCAGATCAACTTACTGTCTGGCAAATCCAAGTGCATTCATCCACGAAATTTGCTTCAAACAGAACTGATAATTGTTTTATTTTGACTGTTAGTGAAACAGGGTACTTGTACAGCAGTCCTTTCAATATTTGGTGTGTTTCCAATGTTTTTACATGCAAACTGTCACATAACAGCGCTGCGTAGGGTTATTTTAGCACGATTCATGTGCATGACGAGGTTGTGAAGGGGTAAGAGTAGTTAACTCACATGCAGGGCTCTCAATCCTCTTTCAATACAGTCAGGCCGCACTCATGCTTTGACCACTGGGCTCCTATAAAGACATGGTGAGGATTGCTAGGCAGGGAGAGACAAGATTATTCAGAGAACTGTCTACAGTACAGCCTTTCATCCATCCATTTCCAGTTTTTTTTATTTGCTGCCTTCACTATGTGCACTGCTCATTATGCAGCCAGTCTTGTATTTGTCATCATGATGCAAACAATCTTTTAATTAATATACAGAGAGGGTTCGATTATACCGTGTCTTTACAGCTCTTTGAATCTGGAGGTTGAATAACTGTGTTTTGTTACAGTAGTGTGGGTGGCCTTGCTGCCCTTATTTTGATTCTGTATTCACTTAAGCTGCATACCCGTTTCTTTTTCATCATTCATAGTTGTAGCTGGTTAATGAAGTTGAATCTCCCTCATAATATTTGACTGAAAGTTTTCTTGTGTCCTTGGTTGCTTGCCACATCTCAAGGACAAATATTTAATGTGCTGAATCCCGATCACTTGTGCTAATTGCACAGATTTCTTAATCTATTGACCGCGTACGATCACTAGGGACACCCCCTTGTGACTGGAAAGACACCAGTCCAGACTCCAAACGGAGAAGTAACTAGTGGTGACCTTAGGCTAATTGCTCATGGTTACTTCGTAGGTTTGCTAATAGAAGATCTGTGCAATAACATGCCAGAAGGTCTGAACACCCGCACACAGAATAGAAAGGGTGTAGCACAAAGAATAGGTTGTGTTATCGCACAATCTGTACTTGCCCAAAGCAAGTAGACACAAGATTGGCGTAACAGGGAGTGACCTATCACTGTCACCTTAATAGGAAACTCCTTTCTATTTAGGAGTATATCAATGTACCCCAGGGGAGACCGTCCCCAGTGACCTGAGGGTTTGAGAAGGCTAAGGCAAAAGTGCAACAAAGTTCCCCCCTCTCACGAGTCACAGGTCACTCAATTTCAAAGGTTCATTGTGTCTTATAGAGGTGAAGCAAAAGAGTAATATTGTGTACCTGCCCAGAACAAGACAACAAAGTAGAAAAGGGGCACTTTCCAAGTACCAAAATGATGTTAATGCTTCACAAGACAATGAACTCTTGAAAAATAGACTAGCTGATATAAAATTGCAGCAGTACAACAGTTTACAACAGCAATGATAAATTTGTAACAACCACAATAACTATGCTTCAAAATGCTTGAGAAAAGACTAGAAATAGTAGTTTTAACTAGGCAAATTGATATTAGATAGTCACAAGCGGATTTAGCAATGTCTAGCTAGCATAACATATCACTTTTAAGGTCAGTTTGCTGTTGTTAGATGGCTGTAGCAATCTTTTGCAACGGCAGCAAGTTAGTTAGTGAATTAGCCTAGTCTAAAGTTAGTAAAAGTCCATAAATGTTCCAAGGAAGGTAGTTTGAAAGTTGATTGATCAATCAATCATTTGTAGTGAGCAGATTAGTGTCTTTCTAGGGTAATGGAGTCAATGATAGCTGCAGCAAATCTTAGGGAGAAATAGCAATGATAATACTTAGTCAAAGGAGATGGAAAAGATGAGAGAGGTGTTAGTAACCCAAGGCCTCAAACATCCAAGTCCTAGAGAGATAATTGCTAGAAAGTAAGGAAACTTAGGCCCTAGCAATTTCTCTTTCCTTAGACAATTTGAAACAAAAAATGCAATAGGCAATGTAAGTAGGGTAACTCAATGCACATGAAAAGAAGTAATGGAACAAAGTAAAGCAGGTGGAATATGATTACAAACAGAGAAATAAAACACTGGAAATTGAGGATTTGCCTAACGGAAAAAATGCAATTGGTTAAATGGGTCTACAGGGAAAAGTATAAAGCAGATAGTTCAGTTGACAAGCAAAAAGGAAGACAGTGACATAAGGTTTTGCACAGAATGAAGGTGTTAATTATGAAGAAACCTTTGTACATGCAGCAGCCCCAAAGCTTCATACAAAAGGGGAAAAGGCATCTAGTGTGTAAACTATATAGGGCATTGAATGAGCACTTTAAAGTGAGAAGTTCAGTAGATACAAATGTAGACATAAAAATCAAAGATTGAGATCATGGTTTTGTACCGGCTGATATATCATATATCAGTAGAGGTAAGAATACAAAGATGATTGACAAACTAAATGTTGAGCTACACAAATCATTTTAAATGAAATATTTGGGCCTGCTTCATTTTAAGAATGGAAGTATGGCATTTAAATAGCAGCAAGTTCATTTCCATGCTAAGCATTCACAGGAGATACTAAAAAGATCTACTATGGATGATTGCAAGTTAATGGCAATTCCAATGGAAATGTGAATAAAGTAATCAGCTCGTAAATATTTGAAGCCAGTGGGCACAGTGTTTTATACGAAAGCTAATAGTATGTTGGATTTACCTAGAACTATTAGGCCAGATTTATGGTATGTAGATGGGATTGTTTCACAGTTCATGGCAGGTCCCAAAGATTTTCACTAGAAAGCAGCAAAAAGGATTTTAGGCATGGGAAAGGTGTATTGCAATATGGACTTGAATATTTGCAAGGTGATAACTTCAAATTGGTTGGGTACACAAAAGCACTGGGCAGGTTGGATCAACGAAAGAAAATCTATGCTTGCTGGTTCAACCTTGGTTCAGAAGTAATTTTGTGGTTTAGTGAGAAGTAACCAATTATTTCATTGTCCTCTAAGAAAGAAAGTGCAAATCAACTATAAGTGCAACGTGTTAAGCTATATGGCTCCAGACGATTCTCGGTGACATGAGCATTCAACAAAGTCAAGCCACACCTCATATATTGTGACAATCAAAGCGTAATTCAATTTATGAAAAATCTTGTGTTTTAGGCCAAGACCAAGCATATTAAGATCAATCCCCATTTTATGAGGGAGCAAATATAGAACAAAGAAGTTGAAGTGGTATTCTGCACAGTTGACGATCAGCTTGCAAACATTAGGCATTCAGCAAGGACAATTTTTAGAGATTCAGGAAAATAAAATGGTCATTAAGAGAGGGGCAAGGGGTATGGTTTAAGAAAATGTAATGCCCATTTCTTAGTTGCTTCCTATTTTGCTAAAAATAGAAGTAGGGTTAAGATGATATAAGATAGACTATCCTTATTCTCAGCGGCCAAAACTAAAACAAAATATGAAAAATAAATCTGTATTACTATGCCGTACAAAATCAATTGAATTTAGAATGTAACTCTTATCTTGCGTTTTGTCTTGTGCGTGTGTGTTCTAAAATCCAACACCTACCAATTCTGAAGATTTTCATATGTATCATTTGGTTAGTTATGAGATCAGCATAATTCCAAGCATATGTACCTGTTATGAATTAGGCTAAGACAAAAATTCCACGAAACTCTATAATACATCAAGCAACAATTTGAAAACCCTGAAGCTGAGAATACTTCAATAAGAGGCACTGAGGGGCTGAAAAGGAGTAAAATTAAAGGGCATGTACTCACCGGGAGAAGAAGTAGGGAAGCCATGAGGATCGCCAAGATGGAGGCGATGGCTGCAGAGACGAAGCGACGGAGCATGTGTTCCTTGAAGGAAGCCGGTGGCGGAAGACGCAGAATAAAGCGAGGAGCATACAGCAAACCTACGTATGTAGACGCCATGCCTATGCAAGCAGCCACGGCTAAGGGTTTCGACAGACTCCATGGATACACTGCGTCCATTAATTGATTTTCCAAGGATACTGAATTGCGAATGATCGATTTTTTCAGAATTTTTCGTATTAATGGCCGTTGTCTGTTGATTGTCTCAGTTCGTGGAAAAGTCACGTACCAACTGGAGAAAGCTGAGCCTCAAAAGTAGAGGTAATTCCAGGGCTTAATTGGACGAGGAACATAACATTTTTCGTGTTTTTTCGGTGTTTCATAGGTTAATAATTGTAATATGGGTGTTCATATTTGTATCGGGATTTAGGAGTATTCCGTGGGAAAAATTTATAATTTGTATATTATTTTATCTAAATTAAATTAAATTTAGAGATTGTTAAATTTAATTTAAAAGATCTAAAGTATTTTTATATTATAGTTAGTTAAGAAGAAAATCAGCATTATTAAAATAAAATGAATTTTTATGATTCTTGAAGTGATATTTGTGTATTTCCTTGGATGGGTTGATATTGCGGTTCATATGACACTCAACTTGGCAAGTGTAAGCTCCAACACCTAGCAGCTCGAGCTTCAAGAGGGATAGGTGGACAAAGCCTGGTTTAACTCTCTTTCCCTGGTCATTAAGATGATATTCTCCTTGTTGTGTGCAAGAAAGAGCGGAGCACTGGTTTCTGGAACTAGTGAAGGGATAGGCAATAATATCCCACTTGTGCCAATAGTAAATATGGCCAGCATGCAAAGGTGGGAGCGCATGATTCGATTGACGATAATGCATGTAGATGGGCTGCATTTTCATGGTTGTCGGCAT
>SNQJ01S0111967.1:47596-60171 GCA_010110895.2 Picea sitchensis | reverse complement strand
TAAAGTGAAGTAATGAGTGTATTATAATTCAAATTGAATACAAAATAAATTATTTCAATAATAAATTTAATGGATAAATTAGAAGTGGGTTAACCCTAAAATAAGGAAAGTGGGGCCAAGCGACCTAGAAGATGTTTTTAAGGAAGCTACTCGGAGAGTATAAATAAGAGGAAAGGCTCTCTCATTTAATATACACTTGAGCATATTGAATATCTATATGTGTCTGAGGTAACCAATGATATCTAAGCCGAAATTTTGAGGGAAGGTGAAGAAAAGAATGTTGAAATGCAAGGAAGGATAAATTCTTTTGATGGTGTTTTCTAAGGAATGTGATAATATACACTAGGCCTATTACAGAGCTAAAAATAAGATTTGGATGCTGAAATTGATGAGGGATTTTGGTTGAAGTAAATGGTTAAGACAAGTAGTTGATGAGTTGGCACATACATGAGGTGTATAGTTGATGATGTTGGTACATATTGATGAGTCATAGTTGATGAGTAGTTGACACATGATTGGTACATACTTGGTACATGGTTGGATGCACTTGTTTACAGAGCTAAAAAAATAAGATTTGGATGCTGAAATTGATGAGGAATTTGCTGAAGTAAATGGTTGAGAAAAGAAGCTGATGAGTTGGCACATACATGAGGTATAGTTGATGATGTTGGTACATATTGATGATTACAGTTGATGAGTAGTTGACACACATGATTGGCGCTACTTCTGGCATGGTTGGCTTCTGCCCTGTTTATGCTATTAATGCTGATTACGCATTGTTTGGCATGGTATTGGTTCGCTGTCATTGATGCAATTTGTTTATGGCAATGTGCTGATTACGTTGAGGTATTACGTTCATGCATGGTTCATTTTTTATTGGTACATGTTTACAACGTTTTATCTCATAGTGATAGTGTGACGCTGGTTCCACTTCATCTCTACTTCTACTGTATGACGAGGCAAGCGACATGTATCGTGATCCACCTTCGTTGTAGCCAGAGAACATAGGGGTTGAAATTCTTCCTGCTTGTAGCCGGAGAATTGGGATTTGGAGATTCCCTCAAAGTTAAATTGATAATATAGGGGGCTGGAGCCTATCACTGGCAAATGAAAAACAAAGGAAGTTGGTGCTTCCAATGAATGTAATTTTTCAAGACATATAAGAAAAAGCATTCCATGGTTTTCTCCTCGACGGTTTCCACGTGAAAACACCGGGTGTAACGTAATGTGTGTGATCGTTTCTTTTCATTTCATTATTGACAATAATACTACTTTGATATAACACTTGGATCAATTTGGATTAAAAATGATTATAATCAATTTCGCTCATTACCATCTCCCCCTTAGTAATCCATCAATTGGTATCGAAGCAGGTTCCTTCTTTAAATCCGGGCTTAACCATCGGTAGATCGGAGGTACCAACTCATAAAAATGGAACAACACGCTTGATGGACATACGTATTCTTTTGGAGCATAAGGATGAGACATATAGCATACAGCACAAAGATTTTAGGGTTTGACAATCAAATGGATTTTGACACAACACCAATACCGTCTATCAAATGATAAAGCAATGAAATTCGGTTGGAATAATTCCAAAGCCACAAAATGCACTTTTGAATTTGTCTCAAAGATAATGATTCTACCAAAGTTGCACACTATAACCGCTTAAAGATTTTAGACAAGCTTCAAAAATATTCAGAAGGAGATAAAAGTCAAAGCAAAGAAAGCTTCGTGACTTGGCTGCAGAGGTCGGGCCATTGAACAACTAAAAAATGAAGGAAGATGAAGATATCACAAATCCTCCATGCTAAAGTCTATGAAATAAAGTGAATGCAATCATAGGATTGAGAAGAAATCAAAGACCAGAATTGTTCAAGATTCTACATTCTCTATGAGATTCAACCCTAAGATCAAATACTACAAGAAAGACTTATCCGAAAATCACAGCATGGATGAAATGCAATGAAATCTTCACGATATGAAATGGAAAGAACTGAGCAGAAAATCCGATAAAAGAAGCGTACCAAGGCACGGCAGTAAAGATCAAAGCAAAGAAATGGAACAAGAAGAATATAGCAACAACAAGGACGCCTCTAAGATGATGAAGAAGTGACCAACTTCGGCAAAAGACTGAAAACTAACCAATTCAGAGGTATAGAGGGTAAGCTCCCTAATTTCTTTTAATCAGGATGGTATTGGTCATTTTGCTAACAAACGTCCATTACATAAGGAAAAGAGAATGATGAAGGTTACTCAAAAGGAAAACACACATATAAAGGAAAAAGAACTACAAAGAAAGCCTTCAAGAAAAGCGATACACTAAAGAAGAAGACATCTCATCATCGGGATGAAGATGAAGTCAAGACAATGAGGACATGAATGAAGAGTTCTATTCATGGTAGTTAAAGATTTTGACAAAGAAGACTTCAAAGAAGAATATGAAGAAGCCGTAGAATAATGAATAGTTTAAAAAGAAATCAAGAGGCGAAGGGGACTATCGAGAAGAATTAATGTGTGCCATAGAAGTTATCAAGAGAAAAAGAAGAAAAAACAAGAAACTATAAGCAAAACTTAGACAAGAAAAAGGACACTCGAACTAGAACAATGATCACAAAATTGATGGTTCAAATAGAAGAAGATAAAAGAATTGAATAAGAACTCAAAGAACAACTAGAAGAAAAATGACAAGATCATTGGAAACTTGGAAGCCGAGGTTGTCACATTAATAAAGAATATTCAAAAGAAAATATGTTAATACCAAAAGTTTTGATGACATTATTAGTACCAAAAATCTTATCTTGCAAGTCCGGACTTGATACAATTTTCAGATGGATCAAGCTCCAAAACATCGAAAGCAAAGGAACATCCAAGGAGTTAAGTGTAAACAATCAAAGAGGATAAGAAGATATATAAGGAAGAGTACAGACACTCCTCCACCAAGAAGATTCAAATTTCAGAATCAACAAAAGACATAGGCCTTAATAAGAAGAAGGATTCATAAGAGCACCTCCTTTAATACGATCTTCAACTACCAGGTATAAAAATATATATTTTGGTTTATATGCATGTATTAATTTTAACATAAATTTAGAATTGGCAAGAGCTACCAATGAAATGTAAGCATCAACTTTGACAGATATACACAAAGGGATTATTCAAGAAGACTTAGTGAAACACAAAGAAGAAGTTACAAACATCGCTTAAATATTTGATAATCCTAAGTGGAATGTTACAAATGTAATAATTTCGGACATAGAGCCAAGGATTGCACGACAAATTCCTCCTAAATAACTTCAACATAATAACATTCATCGACAAGAATCTCATAAAACAACATGGATAAGAAAGCAAGATCTAGATAACAATGAAGAATGCACAGCTTCACAAGCTACGAAGAAACACTATTGGTATTGACAATGGATGTTCAAAACACATGATTGTGATAAAGACAAATTTCTTACATTATTTAAAAAGAAAAAATGGATCAGCCTCCTTTGAAATGATAATTCATCCAAAGTAACTCATTGGAGAAGGAATAGTCAATTGGGAACAAGAATGAAAAGGCACAAAATGTCTTTACCCGGGTAGAATATGAAACATAATCTTCTAAGTGAGTCAAATGTGAGACCAAGATCATAAAGTTACTTACGATTCAAAAAGGAGATAAGAAAGAAGGTTCGTGGAAATTGGCTCCAGCATTAACCGCAATAGAACTTCAAACAACATATATGTGTTAAGTAAATTGGAAACAAAGTGTTGTCTAGAAAGGAAGATGAAAGTTGGCTTTCATGGCATAGAAGAATGGGTCACATGCATTTTGATAAATCTTGTCAAAGTCACAAAAGAGAAACAATGGAACAATTCACCGCATCACCTAAAACCAACCAACACTTTATGCAAGCATTGTCAATAAGAAAAGAAAACAAAGACTGTGTTCAAACTAAAGGAATATTCAACAAAAAAAGACCACCGAAATTGTGCACACGAATCTAGTTGGACCAACTACAACAAAGGTCTTAAAAGTTATGAAAAAAAAATACTATGTTATTAGTTGATGATTATGACAAGAATGATCGGCATTTGCTTTCTCAAGAACAAGTCATAAGCTTTTGAAAACTTCGTGATCTACAAGGAAATGGTTGAAAATGAGATGGATTCAAGAATCAAATGTTTGAGATCTAATAATGGATGAGAGTTCACTTCAAAGGAATTTATGGACTACCGTAGTAGTCATGGAATAAAAAGAAAATCCTCCATTGCCAAGACACCCTCAAATCTTAATGGAGTTGTTGAAAGAAAGAACATGATAGTACAAGAAATGCTCCTCGAACAATGCTAATGGATTCCAAATTGATGATATATTTTGGACACGCATGTACAGCATACAATAGTTCATTATCCAAAACATAATTTCTAAACAACACTCATAAAAATCCCTACAAGCTATGGAAAGGAAGACTGAAAATGTGAAGTGACCTCAGAGTTTTGGAAGCAAATGCTACATCAAAAAGAGAAGATGAAGAATGAGAAAGTTTGACTCCTCTTGTGTGTGGAAAAAATGAATACTTGTTGGTTACTCAAGTACAAGGAAAGCATAATAGTGTTACAATCTAAGATTTGAACAAAGTTATGGAAAACATCAATGTAACAATTGATGAAACAGTAGACCAAAATCAAAGGAAGAAGAAAACAAATCAATGGAACAACTTTCAAGAAGAATATGAAAAAAGAAGTAGAAGAAGAAGATGAAGATGAAGAGAACTGGAGCCGTAAACAAAAAGAGCAAGTTCAACAAGTATCTCAGAAGACACCTAGCAAACGAGTAAAAAAAGAATCATCTCGTGATCGATTATTGGAAATCGCAGGATGCAGGATTTGAGACTAGAAGAAAAACTCACTCACCAGAAAGCAAAACACACCTAGCACTTTATCTACAATTGAACCAAACTATTTTGAAGAAGCCAAGGATGAATTTCGGAATATGTCATGATGAAGAATTGGATCAAATAGAAAATGATTAATTTCTGGGAATTGGTTTCAAGACCAAAGAATAAGAATGATCGACGAAAATGGGTTTTCAGAAATACATTGAATGAAGATGCATAGGTTATAATGAACAAAGTTAGATTGGTATGTAAAGGATATGCATAGATTGAAGGAATCAATTTGAAGATACATTTGCCCCAAAGGGGTCGTATCGGAAGCAATCCGCTTAATTTTAGCTTATGCATGTTCCAAAATGTTAAAGTATATCGATGGACGTAAAATCATTTTTTCCTAATGGGGAACTTGAAGAAGAAGTCTACATCAACAACCAGAAGGATTTCGCTGTCATAGAACACGCATCATGTATGTAAATTAAATAGCTCAGATGGTTCAAAACAGTTCTAAAGCATGGTATCTGTGATCGATAAGTATCTCAAACAGTGGTCTAAAATGAAGTGCGCATAACAACCTCTGCATCAAGGTGAGTCAAGGTAATATTTTATTAATTGAAGTTTATGTTGGATGATATTATTTTGGTAGTGATGATGATAAAGTTAATGAATTTGCAAAAGACATGCGTAATGAATTTGAAATGTCATTACTTGGAGAACTATCCTTTCCGACTCGACACGCCAGCAAATCAGGAATTCTTTATTTCTCAAACCAAGCATATCGAAATGCTAAAGAGGTTCTAATGGAAGATTGCAAAACTAGTTAATATCACCCCATGCAAAAACCAGCCAGTTGAGCAAGATGATGATTCAAAAGTCTACGCATCGTAGGCAATACAAGTCAATGATTGCGTTCTTTACTATATGTGACAACATCCGCATCGCCAGGGCCGCAAAGAAGTTGATAGGTGGGTAACGATTTCAAGCAGCAGTAAAGAAATCACATGTATTAGCAAAGAAGAGGGATCTTCGATATCTCAAAGGAACAAAGAGTTTGGATTATGGTATCCAAAAGGAAAATATTCATCGGGCTATTGCTTGGATATCGGGTGATGCATTAAGGTGTTGTATCGATGATCAACTAAGCACCGTGAGAGATCAACCTTCTACTTAGTGAGTGTTTGGTATCATGGCTAAGCAAGAAATAATCATCGATCTCTATCTACAACCGAGACATAAGATATTGCAAAGAACAACATGCTGTACTGTGTTATTTGGATGAAACAAACTTGACAGATATTATATAGGTTGAGGCTGATGAGCCCATTCCAATATATTGTGTGGATAATAATAAGTGCCATCAAAGTCTCTTCAAACCCTGATGCACTTCAAGACGGCACATTCCAATCAAGTATCACTTTCTACTGAAATAAAGCCGTTAAAAGAACATCGAGCTGTTATAAGCACAAAACAATAAGTGGCAGACATCTTTACAAAACCACTCTAATTTGAAGACTTTGAATATCTCTTCACAAAGACTTTGAGTTATTTCTAATTCAAAATGAATGCTTTTGAATTCTTATATTATATGTCTTGATGTACACGAGGAAGCACCAAAGAGGACGCTCAGCCGTAGGGGAGTATCCCCATATGGAAAGATACCTTGCCATTGATGACAAAGGAGGAGATTTATCGATGTAGAGGACAAAGACATTGGTTCCATGCATGTGATTTATCGCATGTAGAGGATGAGGCATGGACCTGTGGGGAGCATGGGTGATATGGTTTCAGTGTTGCATCTGAGTGTTTCATCAATGCCAAAGGGGATTGTTGATTAAGATTGGTTGTCACTGATGTCAAACCTCGAAGAAATACTTTGTTAACAGTTCGGGGTAATGGAACCAATATTGTTTGGATGTAAAATATGACTCATTATCGTTTTTCATGGTTTATAAGAAGTAAATATGATGAACTCCAAAGTGGTCCCCTTTATGGTGAACTTCACTCGAAGATTATGCTTTGTAGAGTAAGAGAACCCATTCTTAATTGTGGAATAATGATGACATGGACAATGAATTTTTTAAGGAAACTATCCTATATGGATAGTGCTTTTCATGCCATTTCCAAATATATGAACGTCACATAACTCCCCGCTGGTTAGAGAGTTATGGCCTAGAGAAGTTGTTTGATGGGTAATCAGACGAAGCTATGACATATTTTTAGATAATAATTATTCTATATGGATAGTACATCTCATGCCATTTCTCTCAGGAAGGTGGAACGCCACATAACTCTTCATGTTTTGAGAGTTATGGCCTAATGAAGTTGAGGACCCTCATATGTCATCTAGAAGCCTAAAAAGGTCAAAGTAATAAAGTGGTTTAAGAGGATTTTAAAAGGTAAATAATAAAAAAAAAAAAAAAAAAAAAAAAAAAAAAAAAAATGAATACAAAATAAATTATTTTAATAATAAATTTAATGGATAAATTAGAAGTGGGTTAACCTAAAATAAGGAAAGTGGGGCCAAGGACCTAGAAGATGTTTCTTTTAAGGAAGCTACTTTGAGAGTATAAAATAAGCAGACAAGGCTCTTCATTTAAGATACATTTGAGCATATTGAATATCTATAAGCAAAAGTCCGAGGTAACCAAGGATATCTAAGCCAATTCTTAGGAAGGTGGAAGAAAAGAAGGCCAAAAATGCAAGGGAAGGATAAATTCTTTGATGGTGCTTTCTAAGGAATGCGATCATATACACCGAGTCTATTTTCACAGAGCTACAAATCAGATTTGGAGGATGAAATTCATGAGGGCTTTATTGAGGTACATGTTGAGTACATGGTTAAGAAAAGTAGTTGATGGGTCGGGCACATACATGAGGTGTATAGTTGATGATGCTGCGGCCATAATGATGAATCATAGTTGATGAGTAGTTGACACATTGATCGGTATACATACTTGGTACATGGTTGATGCACTTCATTTTATGGTACAAAGTTAATTCATGTGTTGTTTGCGCTGTATTGCACTGCCGATGCACTTGTTTATGGTACAAGCTGATTATAGTTTGAGGTACGGTGTTGATGCATGGTCGATGCATTATTTCATTTATTGGTACATGTTTATTACATGGTAAATCTCACAGTGATAGTGTGATGTTGGTTCCATCATTCTACTTCTACTTCAGGTGGCAGAACGAGGCAAGGATTATTGTGGTTCTAGCCACGGCTAGGACCGAGAACATAGGCTGTAGCCCTTCCGTTGTGGTAAATAAGAATTGGGGGTTGGACCTTCCTCTAAGCCAGCTTGAGAATCTAAGGTTGAGTCTCCTTCCAAGCATAACCGAAAAACAAAGGAAGTTCGTGTTTCCAATGAATGTAATTCTTCAAGATATATAATAAAAGGCATTCTGTGGTTTTCTACTGATTGGCTCTATAAAACATCAAGTGACCGTATGATTGTTCATTTCTTATTGGTCGTTATTGGATAATAATACTACTTTGATATAACACTTGAATCAATTTGGATAAAAACGATTATAATTTCACTATTACCGATTCACCCCCTCCTTTATCCAACAAATGATGCACCACCAATACATGATATGATTATCGCATTGGGAATATTTTACTTTGCAGAAAGACTTTCAAAAAAATTCACTCAATTGGTAATCTTATTCTATCAAGAATCCATACAAGGTTGGAAAAATATCCATCATTTTATTCAAAGGTACATCATGGACAAGAGAGTGGGCCATTCACAAACACTACATTGTCATGGATGCGTGATTTCTTTTCCAAACATGGAGAGTGTATGCCAGATAGAGACACAATACATATTCCAGATAATTTTTCAAGGAGGGAAATCTACAACTTGTACAAAGGATATGCTAAAGGTGTTGAAGGAAATGGTAATTTTATTACATATGCATATTTTACAAGAATATGGAAGAAACAATTCAACAATGTACATATTCCTAAGAAGTCAAGGATGGGGATTTGTAGTATATGTGCTACTCTTAAATCAAGAAGAGATAAATCCGAAGGGGCAGAAAGAGGTATGTATTTACTATTTTTTTTTTTAAATTGAATAGTTATCAACTATGAAAACATACGATCAATATTTCCATTTTATGTCATGTGCAGATTCCATAATCAAAGCACTTCAAGAACATCATAATCAACAATCAAGTGAAAGAAAAAAGTTGTACAAATATCAAAAGAAGTGTTATGATGCTCCAAACAAATATTTAGGTATGATAATTGATGGCATGGACTAGAAGAAAACAATCCTACCACATTTTGTCCGTACATCCAAAAATTTACAGGAAGATAATTTCATTCAGTTTCACTTGGTTGGTTGTATGGTTTTCAATGGAAAAATGTGTCCAAGAGTTTACTTCACAGCTCCAAATGTTCATAATGATGCAAATATGACCATCACCATAATTCATCATGTGCTCACTCACTAGTATGGAAATCTTCCTCAAGTTCTCTATCTACAGTTGGACAACACTAGTCATGAAAATAAAAATCAAATTGTGTGTGGATATCTAAGCATGCTTGTTGAAATGGGAATCTTTAAAAAGGTGAAAGTTGGTTTCCTTCTTGTTGGACACACTCATGATCATATTGATCAAATGTTCAGTCATTTTTCAGTATCATTGAAGAGGAAAATGTTGGAAGTCTACCATCATTGATTGAATGTATAGAGAAAGCATACATTCCAGAGCCTGTTTTTCATATATTAGAAGAAACTGTTGACATGGGAAGATTTATTCAGGGATCACATAATGAAGAAAAATGTATTGAACAACTTAATGACATTAGCTTCCAACATCAATTTTGTTTCAAAAAAATTGATGGGAAAACACTTATATGGGGGAAGCAGTATTCAACTACTATAGAATGGGGGCCTTCATCAAGTTTATCATTTTTGAAGTTCATTCTAGATCATCCAATTTTTGCATCAAAGTTATTATTTTTACAATCAGTTGCTGAAATCCATAATGCACGAAGGCGTAATAGAGATGTAGATTATTCTGAATGCCTGGAAGAAATTAAAATGTCCATTAAGGATACATATGAGTACTTTGATGTTGCTGATTCTGTTTGGTGGGAGTCTTTTTTCAATAGTTAAAGTGACATAATTTCAAGCTCAACAAATGAAGATACAATGTTTAGGACTCCATTTCATTGGCCAGAAAATATGCCAAACGAATCTGAAGAAACAAAAATTGTTGAAGTTCAAGAATCTCAAGGTGCTATTGAGTTTACACAAGCAACGGAAAGAGAAATGTATATTGGTTCGCGAAGGTTGCGTGCACAACGTGAAGCCATGGAGGACCTTTACGGGATTCAATACAAGATATTAAGGAGGGTAGCATGATTGGATTTTTAGCGACTGAAGATCCACATGGTTATCCATTCTGGATAGGAAAGGTTATAAAGATTGAGAAAGAAAATGATGATTTTATTGCAATTGAATTGCATTGGTATGCAACAAGTACACACCCATTCAATGGTGTGTACAAGCCAGAGATGGTGGTTGAGAAACATGTCAATAGAAAGAGAAAAAGAAAGGGTCAAAATACAACTTGTCGTCGCATTGACCTCTTAAAATTAGATGATGTTGACATACTTGTTTATGACTTCAATATGAAAAAGAGAACAACTCCTCGCTCCAAGACAACATAGATTATCAAGAGGTTGTTGCCGCAAGAAATAAATGCAAGATGAGACTCTGCTGAACCTAGTCATAGATTTAAAAGGCATTTAACATCTGAAATGTTGTACATGCATGTAGACTCAAATGGTGCATTCATCAACAATAGAGAAGAGTATGGATCATCTACATCTTCATCAAATCTAAAGACAATGTAGACTTTGATGGTATTTCAAAAACCATGAGTCGATTTAAATAAGTGTATGAAACATTTTATGAATTTTTGATCCATATGATGTTTATATGGTAACTAAAAAAGAGCATTGAACTTACATATGATCTTACATGAAGTTATGAATCTTTTGTTATGTTTTATGAATGATATGTTTGTTTATTATGGATAATATAATAAAATTTCTTAGCTCATATATTTTGAATATGGTCAATATAACAATACTTTTAAGAAATTGTTTATGTTTCATTCAATGTAACTTGTATTTACTTTTTTATTATTAAAAGTAAAAATTTATTAAAAAGTGACGTTGAATTTTTAAAGTATATTGTGATATTTTCATGGCATTATGTATTACCTCGTGCTTTGCGTGATAATAACATTTAAAACGTAAACATTTAAGGTTTGCTTTTATGATTTTGTTTACAATCATGATGAGTTCTTTTACCACATTATACGAATGTGTCATTTTCATACCCCAATTTTAGAATGGGTTCTAACGGTAGCAATACTTTTCAATTTGAATGGTTGATTTTGAGGTTTTGGTTTTAATGGTACCAGGTGATAAAAATACGATTTGAAATGATCTCAAAATCTAACGTTTTGAAAAGAAAAAAAAAATTCAAAAACATCTTATTTGTTTTTAGGTGTTGATTTTAAGGTTTTTCTGAGCTACTGTCTAAGTTTTGAAGGCCATGTTTGAAAAATGTTGTAATTTTGACCCCGTTTTAAAAAATGGTGCTACAGGGAGCACCACTTTTTGATTTGGGGGTTGATTTTGATGTTTTTAATGCAAAAATATGGGTTTTTTGGGCTAGAGTTCTCGTTTTGAGGTCACAATTCTCATTAAGTTGGTAACTATGTTTTCACCCATAACCCATTTTCTGTGTGGTCCCACCCACCCCTTTTCGTGTTCCCTCGTCATCATGACCCATACCCGTAGTCAAGACTTGCAAGCTCGTTTCATTACCTTGCACTCTAATTTCACCGAAACCCAACAAGAAGTGCGACAACTCAGTGCCAATATTTCCACCATCAATCAAAAGATGCATTCCTCCATCACCACCTCAATCGTGGAACTCAAACAAGACATTACTACCCAGCTTGAATCCGTCTCTATGACGATCTACGCAAGCTGCATATCCCTACATATCTTCCCTTATTTGACCCACCTTTGCATACCGAAGGTGAAACTTCCTCTCATTACCAAAATTTTCAGCCCCATCACTTTCAGTGTGACCTACGCCTTCCGCGTGTGGATGTGAACAAATTTGATGGATTGGATCCCACTGGAGAAAAAAAATTCCTGCCAAGGGTATGTGGCTTGGACACACTTTGTGGTAGATCTTTATGAACGCTTTGACATTGACACCAACCATTTAGGACATTTGACAAATTTGAAACAATCTGACACAATGGAAGACTTTATAGCTACTTTTGAGCCACTGAACTTTCGTACAGAGGGAATGTCTGATGGTTTTTTCCGAGAATGTTTTATCAATGGCCTCAAGGATGAGATTCGTGCTCAAGTCCTCATGGCTCAACCTCAAAGTTGGGTGGACGCTACTAAAATATCTAAGGAATCACAACAGGTTGTCTCTTCTCAAAACCACAAAACCTCCTTTATTCCTCACATTAAACGAGTAACTCCCACTCCTCCTTCTACTCCACTAAAGATCCAGAAATTGACTAGGGATGAAATGGCTGAACGCCAACTCAAATTCCTTTTTTATAATTGTGATGACAAATATTTTCCAGGACACAAGTGTAAGGAACAAAATATTTTTATGGCCATCTCGG
>SNQJ01S0111967.1:24374-43589 GCA_010110895.2 Picea sitchensis | reverse complement strand
CGTGATAACATTGCAAGAATCACAGGTATGCAATTTACTTAATTACATAATTACAAAACATAGTGACACTTATCTTTGAAACTGTCATGCACCACCAACTGCGTGTAGACATTCCATGAACTTCCCAGCCTTAGACCATGCTATCATCACTCTCAGTAGTAGGTCACCCTCGAGCTGGGACTAATCTCCACCGGGTAAGGAATCCTAGGCTAGGTAAGATTTATAGGAAGAATACACGTAAAAGAAGGAGGATTCTCTCCGAGGAACCACTTATGCCCACTTCCCACATACTCTCCTTCCACACATGCCTATCCCACCACAGGAGTATACACCTTCTCTGTCACCTAGATAGTCCTCCAGCTGCTAACCTCCCTTGCCTTGGGCTTCAGCAACAAACCAATCTAGAAATCTCCGAGCTCTGTGGCGGCTACAGGGTTCCTTCCAGGAGCTCTCTCCTTCCTCGACACACTCTCTCACCTGGAGAGAGTTTCTCACAGGCCTGACAACCTGTTCTTTGATCAATTCCAACATAGTGAGGATGACAACAAGGCTTAACTAGGTACAAACAACGACAACCAGCCACATCCAGTCGAGAACTGCGTGGCCACTACATCCAACTAGGGAAAAAAACGGTTATGGACACCCAAAAATGACAACAGTTAGCGCTAAGGCATAGCTCGACTCAGAGTTTACAGGATGCGTCGGGCTTCTTAGAAAGAAAGCCAAGAGACACGGCTCATTTCACGGTTTACCATGGGTTTTAGGTGTGTGAGGTATGCAGAGGTCCAATTACAGAGGCCAAAATGCATTCAGACGGAGGATGGCGAATGTCGAACAAACTCATGCCGAGGTTGGAAGAATGGGAAGCGAACCCTCAACACGACTCATTTCCTGGGTTAAATTGCATACGCTCTAGTTGACACATGTCACCCATGAAGCACGTTCCTTCCCATTTGGAAGTTACCTGTCCTTCAAAAGAAGTTAGGATAACACATAAAAATTTACACAGTAATTTGGAATAATAATAAATTATTACTCCCAAGGGCTTCATCCCCCAAGCTTAGCCCCTTCTCCCAACCTTTCAGCCCCCTCTCCCTTACCCAGGATTTGTGGAAGCTTAGTCCCCCATCACTCATTCATCGTGGTCGGTCCACAATCATAGATGTCTTGTATTAATACTGTGCATAATTACATGTACAAAAAAAAATCAGGGGCTCAACTCAACAGTTTTAACTGCATGCGCTTGGGTTGACACTTGTCACCCATGAAGCTTGTTCCTTCCCATTTGGAAGTCACTCATCCTTCCAAAGAGCTTAGGATAAAACATCACATTTCACATGGCTTTTGGAATAATATTAAAATATTATTCCTAAGGACTTAAGCCCCCAGGCTTAGCCCTTCTTTCCAACCTTCTAGCTCCCAATCCCTTACCCACTCTGTGGAAGCTTAGTCCCCCATCACTCATTCATCATGGTCGGTCTGCAAGTAGTGGTGTTTATATTTTTATTAATGTTCTGCATGATTACATATACAAAAGAAGGCTCCTGGCCTTAACACTTAAGCTCTCCGACCTAATAACACATAAGCCCACCAGCTTATATAAACTTGGCTCACTAGCCTATAAAACATAATTACAATTCATAATGTAAGCTTTACACTTCATAGACATGATTTACAACAGAGTTCGGCCTTGGGGACATTACAGTCTGCGTCAATGAACCATCAAGGAAGTGTTAGTCACAGATGCCACTTGGGAACTAGCTACCATTCTGTAGCAATTTCCCCATCTCAAGCCTTGAGGACAAGGTTGTTTTTAAGGGGGAGGACATGTTAGGGACCTAACCCCTCACATAGGTAGAGTAATATATTTCCATGTAATCAATGTCAATATTAATAAGGCCTAGCAATAAGAAAGAATAAGTCCAATGTAAGAAGACCTAATAGAAGCTTCCGCTTCTAGAAGGATCTTCCTCTAGATGGTTCTTTTGATAGACATATTTAGTATAAATAGGAGTCGAGGGTATGAGAACTTTTGTATTGGATATTATTGTAATAGAGATCTGCTCTGCTGGAGGTTTCCCCCTAAAAGAGGCAAGTGAACATTGCTCTCATTAATCAAAGTGCTCTTTCTGGTGTTATTCTGGTATCATTTTGGTATTATTGTGGTGTTATTCTGGTTATATTGTTGTTCATCGACCATTTCTAGCTATTTATTTTTGTTCTGCATACTTTTTATATTTGGAATATTACAACATTGAGTAGCAGAAACATTAAAACGCAACTACTGCAGATTTGAATCTCTGGAAAGAGAAGGGATCTTTGTCCAAGAAGCAATCATAGATCCAAAAAGATATCATATCTAATACATTCAGAGGAACAACACACTCTCCAGGTTGGAAAGAATACATGTCTCAGAAGAAAAGCAACTCAAGTGGAACAATAGCCAGACTCCAGGTTTTCATATCAGGTTTGATATTTTTATTGTTGCTTAAGTATTGCATTCCTTTAGATTTTATTAATGCCAAAAACAAATGAATACTTAGTAGCATGTACTATTAATAAAAATGCTTATTGTACTTAATTTCAATATAAACTAACATATCTTCTAGGAGATATTTCTTGTTCTTATTTTCAGGCAGGACACCTTGGTAATGCTATAATGAATTACCATGAAATTGATATGTTCTTATATAAAACGCTGTTATATTGGAAATACTCTTTCTCTTGTTGTTCCTGTTTTTGGAAGGTTATCCTATGTATATCAGGAAAGTTACCACATAAAAGAAAGAGTTGAAAGGACTCACAGGGAGTCAAAATTCAGAGGGAGTCAGTGATTAGGAAGAAGAAAGGTTTCATGACACTTTGCAGGATGCATAGGGGCATGCAACAGATGGAAGCATGGTTCGAGGATTCTCTCAGTTAGAGGGAGTTGATGGAATAATTCTAAAAGAAGGATCTTGTAGGATTCATGATGAGTTGTAGGCCTTTGTGTCAAGTTGTATGCTTCGTGCCGAGTTGTAGGCCTTTGTTTCGAGTTGTAGGCTTCGTGCCGAGTTGTAGGACTTGTGCTAAATTGTAGGCTTCCTGCTGGGTTGTAGGCCTTGTGCTGAGTTGTAGGATTTATGCCGAGTTGTAGGTATTGTGCCGAGTTGTAAAATTTATGTCGAGCTATAGGATACTCCAGTGAGATGGTCTGGTATGCCGAATTGTTGCTACACCAGTGAGATAGTATGGTACGCTAGTGGCATAGTCGAGAACCTGTATGGTTGTGATGGTGTTGCTCGTAATATGATCTGGGTGATCATGAGATAGCCTGTGTAGCTCTGGTGATGCTACTGGTCTGCAATACCATGTAGGTATTTCCCATGCCATGTGACTGTAGCTCCTCGTGATGCTACCGGGTCCGCAATACCATGGCATTTCCCATGCCATGTGAGATGGATTGATAATGATTGATGGTAATGATGATACTCACAACATAGGTGTTTACGGGTGAGTACACTGGGCGCGTATCCCATGATGATGATGGCGACACACACTACGATGTGTAGCTCTATTGTTCTAGCGGGTTGTGGACCCTAGACGAGATTGACATGTCTACATGGGTGTAGCCATGTGTTACGTAATGATGCTACCAGTAGCAAGGTCTACATATGTAAGGATTATACCCACCATCGTGAATTTAAAAATTTCTTTGAATTTGGGTTAATTTCAAATGGGAAATCCCTCTTAAATGAGGTTGCATTAGCGCGCTACCCATCCCCGATTCAATACTGGGATTCGGGGTTTCGGATTTTTTCCAATCGGCCGAGAGTCCCCTGCCCTCCGACTTCATTCCCGATGAGCTCCTCTCTGGTCTTAGCCCCCTCTGAATAGGCTCTCTAGTCCACGTGAATAGATTCCTATATGACCGCAGCCATATGTCCTCCGCTCTGAGTTTCGGGTTTGGCGATGTCACCATGTTTTATGTCCACGTAACTCGCATTCTCCGATCCCCGGCGCGCCCACACGTATAGCTTCCCTGCCCAACCCCCACTCATATGACCCCAACTCCTCGGGACTACAACCTTATATTCCTTCTGGGCTACTGGGTTTCAAACGACAATGCATACACCCCTGTGGTTCCCATCGTCAAGTCTCGACCGCTTAGTTGATGTTGTTCCCCATTGATCGGGTTTTCACGGATCGCTATATCAAAGCGCACATATCACTCGTCTACGGGATTCACGATTTCCATGAACAAAGCCGACGGCTACCGTATCCTCGGCACCTCATTCCGTGAATCCACTACCGGATATCGCTTGGTTTTTACTCGTTTCATCACTTGGCGCTGACTCAAGCAGGGCTGGACCCCTTTGCTGGTACCATGTCCATGTGACCACTTATCATATGATTGTAGTCGTATAACCTTCCATCGGGTTTCGACATTTGCGATAACAAAGAACACATGAACCCGGACTCGCGATATCCCGATTTTCGGTTCTCTCCGGATGCTCAACACGCGCCCCTTGGATCAACGACTCATGATGATGGTGTCGGAATCTATGTTCGGGGTTTTGTGATGTAAGGGTTTCATGTCCTTGAAATCCTCGATACACGGATTCCCGGAGAGTCAATCAATTTTCCGATCTTCACATTGCCCTCACGGGATGGATTTGTTGGATCTGCTGGAAATCAAGTGGATCGCGATTTCCCGCTATGAAGGTGCCATGCCCTAAACTCAATTCTCCAGGTAAACTCCGATAGCTTTAATCTCCGGCTAATTTGTCCCTCAGATGGAGGACTCGCATCTTAACGAATCGATCATGATTCGTGGCAAGAGTTCTATGTATCTTGAAATCTTTGATATGCCGAACTCCAACTCTCCAGAATCCTCTGCCACATGTCCCTACCATTTGGACGGCTCAGATCCTATAGGGAATTCCTCTTCTAATCGCTAATTTCCTATTGCACCCAAGGCTTCTACACTTCTAATTTCTCCGGCGTGGGTGAAATCAATGCACTTCTGCACCGAAGACGGTCCCGCCAGATCAATGGTTAGACTGCTTCGTGATTTCGGTGGGACTCATAAGGTCCTGATTATCAGACTCAACAAACCCTCGATGACCCTGTTGTCATGATGACTTCTCCGTAGATGTTGACATGTGTCCTTCCGAGATCAACGGGTAGGACTCTTCCTCCGCACTCTAGATTCTAACTCCGGCGCATCTTCTCGTAGGATCTCGACGCATTGCCGGACGCGATCTAAGATCCCATCGCTCGACCATTTCTCCTCGACACTTCTTCCACTTATACTTCGTGAAACTCCTCCCGATCTAACGGTTTATAGGATAATTGGACCAAGATCTAACGGGCTAGATTCGTTTTGGGTCTTGGAGTTTACGATCCCAATTTCTCATTGGTCATGATGATAGAGGGAAAAGGGCAAGGTGTGTAATGCCCTCGTTACTTCCATCAACCTAACGGTCATGAATGACTACAGATATTCCGACGAGATCTCATCTCATCCGGCCGACTTGTCACCCTCATAACACTACTATCTTGGAACTTTAATAGAATCGTTCCTCCTCGTAAGTGGGTCGCTAAGGCTTGTGCGTTCGAGTCCTTATTCTCGGTTCTTAGTGAACCTTTCCGAGGAGGAATCTCTGTGAAGAGATCTTTTACTGTGGCATTCGGCAGATAAAGGAAGATAACTTCCTGAGAATGGTTAAGAGATGAGAGCTATTTATCAACTTAAGTCGAGCACGGTTTCCTCGCTGTTAAGCATATATCAACTATTCATATCAATCACTACACGATCATTCTCATAATTAAATCATTTACAATTTCATGTTCTAGGAGCTAACATCTACTCCATATTATCAATTTCTACAGAGACATTCTTACACAAGAAACATTCACAATTTTACAAGTCTATGCACATATGTGATATCATATTAATTCAAGATGTAATACAAGAAAAACACTTATCGGAAATAACTTAGCAATGGAAGGAATCACGAGAGGGGTGCTCGTTTCCACTCCAACGTATGAAGCTTAATTCTACCGGATTTACCACTAGCCACCCTCGAAATGAGACTATCATGTCCTCGAGACTCATGCCTCTCTATTTGCCAGCTAGTTCGTGAGCGTAAGGGTTGCAATCCTTCCTCCTCACAAGGACGCCACTGTAGAAAATTCCGTCGAGTTCCCTCGATTCCGGGCCTCTTTCAAATTAGAGCCTTCAAATGAATTTATCTTCCCCTGAGGTTGCTGTGGCACGATTTCAGATTGATCAGCCCGACGTCCCTAATGGATGTATGGCTCACCATCCCATCCCTCATCAAGACATCCGCCTACCAGCCTACGAGACATTAAATTTGGGGCTAGTGAGCTGCTTTTGGTTCTCCTGGCTAGTGATGTCCAAATACGGTATTGTTTTTAATTCTTGGTGGAAGGTAATGCCCCTTTTTCAGGGTGCCCTCCGCCACCATCGTGGTGTCTTTTCCGTACATACCCTCTCAGCAGTTCTGGAATATAATTTCATAATGTTATTTACATTTATCGACCTTCTTCATAAGGTCCTTCCACATCATACGTTCAGATTTTCATCATGCTTTAGCATGGTAATTCCCCGTATTAGGATCAATTTATAAATGTTGGGAAACATGGTGTTACAATTCCTCCCCTTAAAGGAACAACGTCTCTGTTCTTTCTCAAAACACCATTGCCTTTCTTATTCTACCACTCCTATCGCCTCTTAATCTTCATCATCTTCCTTCAATAATTTCTAGACAACAAGCACATTAATTCACAAAGTTGCACAAAAAGAAAACGTCTTATCGATGTATCAAATTTCAAAAAAAGAAAAAGGAAATTTCATACCTTAGCACAATACTCATCTGTGAAACTCGTGGATTTGTATCCACATGGAAATTTTGTTATCATGCTCATCGCTCTCCCTGACATACCCGTTGGACGCATAATTCCAACTCAATAGCTCACAAAAGCCAATAATTTCTTTTCTTTCCATGGTTTTCCTTGCACGGGAAACTATCCATTGTATGCATTATCCCAATAGTTTTCTCAAATTAGTAAGGTCTCCTCTTCCTTTGTGGTCACTCACCCTCCGTGCCCAGCTGTGCATCCCCTCACGGTTATACAGTCCTCTTCTAGCGATCCATCTTCCTTACAAGGTTTTCTCAAGACAGAAGACTCTAGGAGACTCTATCGAGTTCATGTTTGAGGCGCCCCTTGTACTTGCTCGGCCAGAGGCTGCCCTCCTACCGGGTGTTCCCTCAACACAAATTTATTTCAGGAGATCATGACTCATCATAGGGTTTTCATGGCTTAGTAGTAGCCATGTTCATCTCCTCCTCAGCTTTTGGATACCTTCAATTGTTCCTTTCTCAACATGTATTTTCTTCTCACCTATACCTGTGATATACAAAAAAACTCATGAGACATCACATTAATTTAACTTTCAAAATTGCATTTGCAAACCTCTCACCCATGTGATTTGTCCATTCTCATGGGATTTGTTTTCATATTTGTTCCGCATGGGAACCAGATTCATACTATGGGACTTTCCTTCCAATAATGGTTTGGCTCAACAGAAAATTGGACTTTATTATGGACTTCTACAACGCTGCCATATCCAAGACCCCTTTGCTTCCATCACTTTCAACTTCAATCAGCCAACAACTTGTTATCTCTTCCATGCATATACATTTTATTTCACCTTACTACATCATCATAACAATGTTAGAATTGTGCACACTTTAAAATGATTGCTTCACTTTCAAAAGGAAATACCATTCCTCACAATAGCCCACAGGTAACTCCGCCTTCCTAGGGCTTACCCTACTTCCATATCCATGACCCTCTGCTTCCCAAGTAGCCTATCTCAACTCAACCAACAAAATGTTAGGATTCTCCATACATATATATATATTCAAACTAAATTCAAGATTTCAAAGGGTTTTAAATAACCCGTACACTATCCCTGGCCAAGCATTCATACCCGGATCACACATTGATTCTAAGTTTGTCACACATCTTTAGTACCGGTTCTTAGTCATGGGGTGTTGGGATTTAACCGGTCCTCTCCTCATATGGTTTACTAACTTTCATTCATTCAATCGTAATCTACGCTCTCGGGCTATAGGCCGATCATGGCCCCAAATTAGTACATATTAAACTTAAAAGTTTTGCATGAACAAGGCCCACAAGACATGCCTTCCTCATTAATAACTGTGGTGCCAACACTCATGGCTACCCAAATTTTATTTTCAACACCTTTATCATGAGTAAAAGTGTTGTGCTGTCCTTCCTCAATGAGAACTCTTGTTTGTCTTTTTTTGCAAATATGCATTCCCCGGAAGAAATTCCAAGCAACGTAAGCTATCCATGAGCACTTTATTTCCAATCGCTCCTGATTGGTCCATGTGTTCATGAGCATATATTAGTTCATGAATTCCTTCTAAAGGTTACAATTCATCTTTTAGTACTGTGAGGTTCGTGGCTTCCATTATTCGTGCCATTCCTCTGTAGTCACACTTACCGTGTCCAAGGTATAACCCAGCCTTTCAATTTTCAGGTATAGCATGCAATAATAATATTTTGGAAGGGGTTCTTAACAAATCCCTTCATACCTGCACATGCACAGGAATGAATACCTTTATACCTGTTTTTGGTTGCTTGCACCCTTTCTCTGCCCTCTACCTTATCAATAGTAATTTAGCGGGATTTTGCCAGGCCCTTCAATAACCTTTCACCGTATCCTTTCTGGTAAGGTCACTCTCATTGAGGTTGTTCCATTATTGGCAAATCGCCTTCAGCCCAATATTATTCATTTTTACACATGACATACAATTATAGGCATATTGACCGTCATGAAATTGAAATACAAATATCATAGCGCTTAATAAAAACATTTTACGTCTATAGCATATTAGTATATACTTTCATCACATTATCCTTAATGTTTTTCACAGGAGTGTAAGACAACAGCTTCAATTGCTTTCTACAAAGATTACAACCATCATTATTATGGTGTCAAAGCATTTTCTCTCATCAATGTATCGGGCTTTCTCATCCCCTAAAAGCATGATGAATAATCAAAGAAAGAATTGAGGCCTCCTCCTTCTTTTCCAATTTTTCATCACTGGGATTTCTAAACAAATAAGTTATTTCTAAGGTCTCACTGACTTTCCTCAATCACAACTTCAACTAAGTCGTATCAGATTAAACGTATCTATTTATTCATTTAATCATACTCGTGGGTTTATCGGGCCTCTTACTAACTAAAATCGGTTTCCACAACTCCGCCTTTTTCCTCGAAAGTAGCCCGGTTTAGGCCTCATCCAACTCTTAGGATACTTCCAACATGCTTTTAGTAGTAAACTCTTTGTTCTACGAGTCGCATCATGTGCATCCTACACACTTCCATTAGGTTATCGTAATGACCATTATTCGGCTATTAGTCTTCTATTACTTACATGATTTTTCCAAAATGTAATCCAGATTTTATACATGGACAGTCATGTTCTTACTTTGTCCAATCCTTCAACAATTATCGTGGTTGTGACTCACTGACAGACCTTATAGCCTCCTAACGGGAACTTTCTTTCAGCAACAGAATCTTGTTTCAAGGTGTGATCCATCACCACCGTGATGGCCTCAACCTCGAGTTAGCTTTAGTGGTCTATCAAATATTCCCTTAAGGGAATATAAACATGCATCTCTATAATTTACATCTATGATGTACTTAACCACCTTCCTAATCCCAAGCTCTCATGTAGCTATCATAGTTATATCAAGCCCATATACATTTCCATTTTAAAATTACTCATCTCAGGATTTATTCACAATCCTTCTCATTGTGATATGCAAAGGCATAAAAACTTGCCTCTTATCGTGAGGCAACAGAGAATCCTTGCTCGCTTACTCTTTCATTTAATTGCACTAGATTTTTCCTAGGGATATGGAGTATATCCCCTTTAAGCTATCCTTCTCAAGACATCCTTTCTACCACTTTCTCGTGAATCGAGTCAACCATGCATCCAGTGGTATCTATTCAATTTTGGCAAGTGTAAGTCTTGCCTCATGCTTCACTCATCAGTAGCCATCATGTTGGGTCTTTAGTATATTGATACTCCTACGCCACACATGTGCATTACTTGCACGTTCTATATATCATTCATAACTCACTGGTATGAGTATCGTGCTTCTTAATATGAAGCTCCTCGTTGCATTAAACTCATGCAATATTCATCATACTGGCTTACACCTTATCCTCACGTGACCACCGATGGTGACCACGACAAATTTTTAAAAAGGGTGCTTCACATTTCACATTTCGTAATTTGTTAATGTGTTGAATTTTATTTTAATTCTCAAATCTGAAAACCTGAAAGACCAAGGCTAAGGCTTTCTTGGCTCTTTCATCTACATGACCCTTCACTCGGAACTTGGGGTCAACTCCTAGACATGCGTCAGGGTCCCGTGTTTCGGCGAATCCGTGGACAATGCTTCATCATTTCCCAACTTCTAATCTATGGCCTCCAAAATATAGGATCCCATGTATTCAGATCTCTCATGAACAACGACCATCAAATTGGTGATTATGTTCTGATTTCAAGATTTCATGACTTCAGATTTCTATTATGAGAACCTGAACCTTTTGGCCTCCGACCACGTAAATTTTCTTCCGACGACACGGTCCTAATTCCGCCTTTGATCATCTCGCTATGATCCTTTCAAGCACTTCATTGCTGTTTTCTCTCGAGATTTGCTACTTCTGATGTGACTAACTGCACCTAACTCCTATGGGTGTTATCCTCCTTCATGGAAACGCCCAACAAGGGTCACTCTTGGAATTAGCAATAGTCCCAAAGGACCCCTCAAACATGTTATCCCTAGCTGTTCCGCTCTACCCATTATAGGTTAGGTAAATTTGACCTTACATATTTTCACTAGTCCTCTTATTCATGAGGAATTATATGTTCGAGGTTTCCATTCTCAATAATACAGTGGTCATAGCTTCTAAGGATCCTACCCCCTTACCATATTTCCCAAACCATGGAGGGTTCTTCCCTTGGGTACTAACCCTTATCTAACAAACCATCATAACCGCAAGAGACTCGGCCACTTTAGTAGGTAGCCACGCTACATTAAAGCAGAACAATCCAGCTTCATGTCCCTTATCCGGTTCCTGCAACTTCATAGCACAATTTATTTTATTTCTCCGGCCATTCATACTCAAATCTTGTCAGTGATAATGATGAGTGCATCCCTACTCCTATAAGAGAAGTTGCCATTTTAGCAGCAGGGGTTATAGAAGTTTCCAAATTATAGTTTCATCTCCTTAAAGAGAAACACAGATAACAATATATTCTTCTGGTCGCTGCCCGCACCGAGCCCAAGGTGCCATGTTGTAACCATGCTCCTATACCACTTGTAACATACCCACCATCAATTTAAAATTTCTTTTGAATTTGCTAATTCCCTCAAATGGGAAATCCCTCTTAAATGAGGTTGCATTAGCGAGAAACCCATCCCCGATTCAATATTGGGATTCGGGTTTGGGACTCTTCTCACTGCCGAGTCCCCGCCCTAGATTCCCCATTCCCGGCGAGCTTCCTTCTTCCTTGGTCTTAGCCCCCTCTGGATAGGTTCTCTAGTCCACGTGACTAGTTCTTATATGACCGCAATCATATGCTCCTGGCTTCTGAAGCTCTCTCGGGTTTGCATACCATGTTTATGTCCATGGAACTTCGCTGATTCTCCATCCCTCGATGCGTTCCGTCACGCGTTAGCCTTCCCGGTTCAACTCTCACTCATATGACCAACTCCCGACCATAAACTTATTCCTTCTGGGCTACTGGTTTCAAACACAATGTGCACACCCTGTGGTTCCCGACGTCAAGTCCCGACTAGCTTAGTTGGACAGCTGTTCCCCACCGGACGGGTTTTCACGATCGCCATATCAAAGCCGCATTATTATCACTCGCGCTCACGGTTTCCCGACGGGATGAATGCGTCGACGACGCTTCCGATCCGCACCTCCGCCTGGTAGAACGGACGGGTCATCTCGCTTGTTTTTACTTGGGTTTTCATCACTTGGCGCTGACTCCGCAGGGTTGACCTCTTTGGCTATACCTGCGGTCCATGTGACCCACTTTACCATATGACTGCCGCCAGATAACCTTTCCACGGGTTTCTGCATTTACGATAACACGTAATGACATGTACCCGGACTCGGGCGATATCCCGGATTCATTCCTGCATGCTCACAATGCGTGTCCCTTGAATCAACGGTTTATGATGGTGTTGGGAATTTGCATATCGCGGTTTGGTGATGTAAGGGTTTCATGTCCTGAAATCCCCGATACACCGACATTCCCCGATATGTCAACTCACTTTCTCGAATCTTCAGCCATGCGCCCTCACATGGACTAAGGATTCATTGAGAAATCGCGCGGATCGCTATTTCGCTAAGTGAAGGTTCCATGCCCTCGGAAACTCCAAATTTACGAGGCGTCAAACTTCGATAGCGCCTTAATCTCCGACAACTGTCCCTCGGGATGGACGACTCGATAAAGACGTAAATCGCTGATCGCGATTCCGTGGCAAGAGTTCTATGTATTCAAATCGATATGTCGAACTCCGACTCTCCAATATCCTTTGCCACATGTCCTTCCGCTTGGATGGCTTCCGTATCCATCGGGAATTTGCTAATCGCGACTTCCTATTGCAACGGTTCTACACTCCTAATTTCTCCAATGGCTGAAATCCCGATGACTTCTGCAGGCCGACGTGGTCCGCCCAGATCAACGGCTAGGACTGTTTCGTGACTTCTCGAGGGACTATAAGGCCTGCATTCTCGTGACTCCAACAAAACCTCAGCATGACCCCTGCTGGGTTGTCCCTATGGTTTCCAGATCTTCGACACATGTCCTTCCTAGATCAACGGGTTAGAATCTTCCTTCCAGACACTCAGAGTTTAACCCTACAAGATTCTCTCGAGATCTGACGGCTGCCGGGACTATGATCTAAGATCCTGACGGGTTCAGATCATTTCTCCTCGCATAATTCTTCCGGTTATACTCCGTGAAACTCCTCCCCATCCAACGGTTTACAGGATAATTGAACCGAGATCTAACGGTACAGATTCATTCTTTTTGGGTTTGAGCCACGTATCCCAATTTCTCGCTGCCTACTATGATAGAGGGAAAAGGTAAGGTGTGTACTGCTAAGTATCAAGCCACAATGTAATGGTCGGGAATGACTATGGATCCTCCGACGAGATCTCATCCACACTTGTCATCTCCCTCTCATAACACTACTATCTTGAAACCTCAATAGAATCGTTCCTCCTCATGAAGGGCTGCTAAGGCCTCAGGTATCTTGTGTCCTTATTCTGGTTCTGAAAGTGAACCTTTCCGAGAGGGAATTCTATGAAGAGATCTTTACCGGCATTCTCATGAGCAAAGGGAAGACAACTTCCCAGGAACTACAGCATGATGTGAGAGTCATTTATCAATGTATACCTGCTCTTTGGTGTTAAGTATATATCAACTCATTCATATCAATCACTACACGGTCATTCTCATAATGAAATCATTTACAATTTCACAAGTTCTATGGAGCTACACTTACCTCCATATTATCAATTTTACAGAGATGACGTACATT
Source organism: Picea sitchensis (assembly GCA_010110895.2). NCBI lineage: Eukaryota > Viridiplantae > Streptophyta > Pinopsida > Pinales > Pinaceae > Picea > Picea sitchensis. The sequence goes on along the minus strand of SNQJ01S0111967.1, from coordinate 29,912 downwards.
GTGAAACATTTGGTACTCACAAGTTCATGCATAAGCATAACACATATTAATTCAAGATGTACTATTTGTTAAAAACACTTATTGAAATAACTTAGTAATGGAAGTAATCAGAGAGGGGTTCTCGTTTCCACCTAACCGTAGGTGTAGCGACTCCTACCGGATTTACCACTAGCCACCCTGAAGCTAAGACCATGATGCTGCGAGACCTCAAGGCTCTCTGTTCACAAGGCCTAGAGTTTGTTATTGCAATCCTTCCAAGGACATCACTACTCAGTAGAAAATTTTGCCGGAGTTTCGTCATTCTTTCAATCAAGCTTCAGCCTTGAGCACGCCTTATCCTCTCCTTGTCATGTAGGCACGATTCTCAGACCGATCAGCCTAATCGCCCCATTTGGACATAACACTATCTCATCCCTCATCAAGACATCCACATACCAGTCTGCGAGCCATTAATTTTCGTAATAACAGCTTTGGTTCTCCTGTACGCTGGAGTCCAAATATGGTGACACTGAGCACGCACCTTTCTAGGTGTCTTCCACCACCATCGTGGTCTTTTCCGCACATTACATCCCTCCTCAACACCACAGAATATAATTTCATAATGTTATTTACATTTATCGATCTTCTTCATAAGGTCCCTTCACATCATTCGTTCACATTTTCATCATGCTTAGCATGGTAATTCCCTGTATTAGGATCAATTACAACCCTAGGGAAACAGTGGTGTTGCTAAACGCAGGCATGGACAGAGGATTTTATTACAATGAACAAGGCTATAAAGACTAGAAGAGAACATCTTGGTTAAATACCTCCCTAGATGTTTTAGAGTGTTGATATTTTGCGTAATGTGGGAGGTATTAAACCTCCATGGATAAACCTTTGACTAAAATAGAATATTCTAGAATCAAGAAACCTTAAAAATGTGTAAAACCTCAGAAGACAAGTCGCTCAAAGATAAGTAATATTGAAGTATTATATGTAGAAAATGATAGGTCGATATTTTTAAAGAGAGCCCCTACTCTTTCCATATTTATAAGTGATGATGGCACCTCATTTGTACACACACTCAATCATCCATAAGCAAGGCACAAGTGTAGAGGAGCTACAACAGCTGCAGGTGTGCAATAATTCCCTATTCAGTCTTTTGGTACTCTATATTGTGAGCTACCTCCGGAGAAGGTGCGCTACCCTGGTTTATATTCCATATTCTAGTAGAGGCTTCCCTCAACATTCTTTCTATCAAAATATTAAGGTGCCTGTGGGTGATTTTGTGGCTATGGTTGCAGCAATGTGAATATTGATTATGGTTAAACTATAATAACACGAATATGGTAAACTTAACTCAAAAAATAAATTGCAAAGGGAAGTAATGAGATATCCCATATAAACAATATAAATTTTCACCCAGAACAATTCTCCTTCACTTGTATTAAATATGGAAAATACTAGATTAGACCCACATAAAATTACATAGAGAAATTACAACTGCATAGGAACCTGTAACTCGACCCTTAAGGAATATGGCTCCTTGGAAACTCAATCTGTTTGTTGGAATAGATTGCAATACCATCTTGGTCTCTTCAGAATACTCTTAGCCTACTTACTTAGCTCACGAACTCCTTGGCTATTGTATGGCTGTGCCCCAATCAAATCGCCCCCCATGAATAAACTCAACCTCCAACTCAAATCAACGTCTTGTTGAATTTCTTATAAATTCCTCTCAATAATCTCTCTTCAAATCTTCTCAATCAAATCGACCTTCTCACACTCCTCATGAGAAAATCACTTCCTCAATAATGCATAATGCACCTTCATCTATCTCTTAGACATAATTTATAGTTTCATTAAGATAATAATCCCTAACCCTAATCCCTTAAGTGATCAGTGGCTAGGATTAAATCCTAAGCCTCACTTTAGACCAAGGGTGGAGATTAAATCTAAGTCACTTGAATAATTTAATTGTTTTTCCTTAGAAACTTAGCTTAATATTCCACAATAATTAATTAAGTTAATTATTCTACTTTTCACAAGTTAAACTTAGCAAAGAAATTATAAAGTCGCTTACTTCTTTCAAGAAAGCATCTAAAGAGGCAATCAAACATCTTCTACATGATAAGATGCAAATCCAATGTAGAATACCTTTCGAGGCTACAATAATCAACACTCCCTCCTAGCAAGGAAGAGATTCTCCACCACCCCCAACTTGTCCATGTCAAACACAAACTTCCCCTTCACTAGAGGCTTGGTGAGAATATTTGCTACCTGCTCCTTTTTGGATATGTATTGTAATATTACAACACCTCTCTAGACCCTATCTTAGATAAAGTGGTATCTAATATTTATATGATTAGACCTGCCATGAAACACTAGATTCTCAAAGAGTTTGATGCAACTCTGATTGTCACATTGAATCGCGGTGGGTCCCATCTTAAGACCAAATAAACCTGAGAGCATATTGCAAAGGCATATGGCCTCACAAGTTTCTAGAATCGCTACCATGTACTCAACCTCTTTTGAGCTAAGTGCCATTGAGTGCTTCTTCCCTCTATACCACGAGATCATAGCCAATCCTAAGATGAAACACCATCCATATGTACTTTTCCTATCCATTGCACTCCCTACCCAAACTAAATATGTATAGCCTTCTAACTCCACTCCACCAACTCTAACATATCTAAGTCCATATCCTACTATACCATGAAGATATCTGAGCACATGTTTCTCTCCCACCCAATGTATAATGTTCCCACTATTTTTTTGGATTTTTCCTTAGTTTTGATTTATAGACATTTCGTCAAACAATTTGCTGTGTAGTGGTTTATAGGTGTTTGCTGATGGAAGGGTTATAACAAACAATTTGCAGCGCTTAGAAATATATTTAACACATAGTATAGAACAAAAAATAACTATGAACAATAGGGACTAACCAAAAAAAATAAATGCCAATATGATATTTATTATCCTCTTACAAAAGGCCCAAACTCAACCCAAAGTTACAACATTAAGGAAGCAATGAATATGATCAGTTCTAACATGAGTTTCACTGATATAAGCCACTTGTAGGTGAAATATATGGTTAGAAACGTTGTAAATAATAGAACCAGGGATTTAGAACTCACTTTATCCTAAGTTTACAACTCCCATATGCCAAATCGGCCCCCAAAATGAGTTTGGTTCTCTACAACAGATAAAAAAAACTCCCATATCTAACAATACAACATCAACAATGGTAATAAAAATGCCTAGAAATGATCTCTGCTACATGAATCACAACCAACAAGTGGATATTTCGGCTCTAATGACTACATACTCGACCCAACAACAAGAGGTTGCTGTCTAGCAAGAGAAACACAACCCACAATTGAAGAAACTTGCCCAACAATGAGTTGACTCAGTCCTGGTAGGTAAAACTCGACCCCAACAGAGGGTATTCCACTCCAAAAGGGTGTAATGCTTCCCAATAATGAAGAATCTATCTTTCGAGCAAAATCAACCTGTAACATTAAAAAACTCGACCCCAACAACGACAATACCTATCCAACAAGTGCACTCAACCTTCCTACAACCAGAAAATTCATCCCACATGTGAATAATGCTTCCTCAAAAAATATATATGCCCAATGGAAAGGAAATACACCCAGGTTGATGAAAACTGACCCAACAAGGAGTAACTTGGCCTCCACACTAAAGAAAATTGCAGCCACAACCCAAAAATTTCCCTACTCAAGCAAAACCGACCCCAACCAATGAAATCTAGCTGCCAAAAGATGAAATACTCAGACACACTGAAGCATAATGAAGAAATATGAATGATCCCTCCTCTGTGATCAGCTAGGGTGAATATTTTCACCACCAAACCCAATTACTATCTCCTCCTCTAGGGTTTTTCGTCCCACGAGCCAAAAACAACATGAGTTCTCTCAATTTTGTTTTTAGAAAATAACAATTGCATAATGAGAAAAAGTTCCCTCATTTTTATTTTATCTTCTCGTTGACCCTTTTTTGGACTCTTTTAACCTTTTAATAAAGTAAAGTGACTTTTATAAACTTTAAGTCACTTAAACACCCATTTTATAACTTTTTTTAATGTCAGAAAGTGATTAATTGGTTTTTTAAGACATTCTTGGATGCGTGGTACCTCTCTCATCATCCCAAACTTTAGATCTTTTTATCCCAGTTCCAACAAGCTATTGCATGAAGGTATCCATTCAGATAATATGATCCAAATAATACCTTCAATGTGTTTAATTATAGTATGCTCAATAATAACCCAAAATTATGAAAATCATCGGAATGCCACGGAACTAAGAGTGAACTATGCTGAAATGATCTTGATGATGAAATATGGTGAATGTGTTAGGAAATAAGACACACTTCTATGCTAAACCTAACATAAGAGAGGAAGAAAAATTTAATCAAGAAAGTAGATGACACAACAAGCACACAATATGCATATATTTTACCCTGGAAACCCAAACCAGGAAAACCAACATTCCTTGAGCTTTCTACCCCTTGTTGTCTTATTCATTTAGAATAAAAGGTTACATGTCTAACCTTGATCCACACCTAAGACACATTCAACATCATACCCTATTTCTTACACAAGAAAAACCGTGTAGCCAATTCATCTTACATCTACATGACCAACAACCTCTACAATTATTGATTGATTTATTTGATTTTCGTTTTTCAGCCTTACAATAGGCCTTCTTTAAAGGATTTACAACAGGAAAAACCCTAAAGAAAATGGCGCCAATAAATAGTTACAAATCCATGCAAAGCATTGGCTACAAATACTGCGAATCTCAGGATTGTGTTATAGTCTACCACCAAGTCATAGTACCCATCGACTACCAGTTGGTCTTCATTAAGTTTTCAGTCGGTTTGTCACACACCCACCTATCAACCTCTTTTTGGTTGACCTATTTGACTTGATGTCAATGTCTTCACCATGTCGAACCACCTCGACCTTCGACTTCAACTTTACTCGGTCGAATAACCTCAAAATTCGACTTTACCCGATCGACTAACCTCAACCTTTGACTTGTTGTTGATCCACCTCGACTTCGTCATTACCCGATCGAACAAACTCGACCTTCGAATTTGACTGTGAGTCGATCCACCTTGACTTTCACTGCAAAGAATATAACAACCCAACATTCTCTCACTTGTTGTCTTCTTTGATGAAATCGAGAGAACTTTGAACTTTCATTCACAGACCCAAGGAAGCAATGCCCATTGCCTCTATGCACAAAGAGAACTTCAAAACACTCACAGACTTGGTCAACACATCTGCTATGTTTTCCAACGTGTCTACTTTCTCCACCATGTCTCTCACGAAATGATATTGTACATCAATTTTCTTAATCTTCGAATGATAAGCTGGGTTATTTGCTAGAAATATTGCTCTTTGAATGTCGCAACTTATATTCATAGCTCTCTGCTCAAACTCGATTCCTGAACACAACCTTTGCATCCATAATCCTTCTTTTCTTCCATGAGTCCCTGCCATGTATTCAACTTCTGTTTTTGACAAGG